>JAODUD010000082.1:1701063-1717906 GCA_026784285.1 Stomatorhinus walkeri
GTATCAGATGTGTTAAATTAGGGCTGCACCTAAGCTCTGCAGGGGGGGGGGTAGAGCTCCAGGAGTGGCCATGAGCCCTCCTGCTATAGAGACAAGGATTCCCTGCTTCTCAGCAGCAAACTACAGTATATAATTAGACTGAGGTGAAGAAGGACCTTCTGGTACGTTCACATATGACCTTACCAGGTTCGGGGCAGAAAAACAAAACACAGAATATTAAAAGTGTCTTGTTTCATCGCTAGGCGTACTTGATGTGAAAATGCAATGAAAGACTCTCATGGCTTCACAAAAATACTTCAGTCAATGTAATCAATTCTTTAGTTATATATATATATACGATGTTCATGGATGTCTGCTCGGAGAAACAATCATAGCCATGAACTTGGTATGTAAATAATGAAGCAAAACGTATTCTCTGAGTATTGGGAACGATAACTGGGGAAGCTGGGGCCTTTCCATAAACCATTTTGGCATTCCCACTCAACTACTTCCATTACCTGGATGAGGGGAGCAAGCTCTGGATGGTCGTGATGAATATGAGAACAATGAAAGCACAGACCAGGTTGGACTTGAAGACCTCATCTCTCATCTGGGAGTACTGCGGGAGGGGACAGGGGGAAAGAATTCAGACAGACAAGACGGGTTCGAGAGGCTGAGGCAGCCGCTGGCCACCCGCATCCCACAAACACAGTCACGGACATGCTACGTCCACAGGCAAAGGTGCAGAGAGTGTGGGACATTTCTGGGCCCTTGAGGACAGCACAGGAGGCTAGTGGTGCTTCTCAATACCAAGAACGCAAAGATCGTACTTGCGGTCATGTCCTGCTAACTTGCCCCCCAAGACTGAACTTGGGGTGCAATGAATCATGGGATTGGGTTCGTTTGGCGAGGATGCGAACATCGTATCCTTGATTTTTACCTTCTTCCATACTTCCGCTCTTGAGTATTGGAACTGCTCTTTGGCAATGGGAGATGACATCAAATGGGAATGCGAGAGCAAAAGTATGGTCAAGTGTACGTATTGAGAAATGACCCAAGTGTCGGCCAGAGCTGGTCTGAGGTTTATCTCATCAGGACCGGACGTCCCGAAAAATACTGCCATCCTCAGCAGCCCGTTTTGCCCTGCTCTCTGCCTCTTTTAGAGAAGGGTACTGGGAAATTAGCAAGAGGATATGTCAGTAACAGCTACGCCAAAATAAGGAACTGGAACACCAAGTGGCGGGACATTAAGCAGAACCAAACCAGATGGGGGCTGAAAACCAGTTTGAGATGGGTAACCCAAGAGAAGGAAACAGGAAGTAGTCAATTCAAATCAAAATATAAGGGTGCAAACAGACTCACTCGTTTAACAAAAAGGGGAAACAAACTGCAAAGAAACAAAATGAATTTCAAAAAGCTGAAAATTTTTCAACAATACTTGTAGGACATTGAGTCCACATCATACGTTTGGTCATGAGTAAACTAAAGTCAATTCTGTATCGTTTAAACATCCAATAAGCATTGCAATTTGAACAAAAATGCCTATTAGTATTTCAAAATCAAAGTCCATTTGGTTTACGTATTATGTATACATGTATAATTGTACATTTCAATGGTTCTATGCAATGATCTATGCATTACACCAATCAAATGCATTCCAAAATGTAAACCTCAGTGTTACATATTGAGGAACGAGGTGTTTACTTTTATGCTGAAATTCCTCTGACTCCCTGTATTGCCTGCCTGTGCATCTTGTGACTATCATGATAAACACCCAGGAGAACCGCCCAGGAGAAGGTCACACCGTGCAAACAGCAGGCAAGATCCCTCACAAGGTTTATGGTTATTTCTGGGTGCTGAGGAAGAACCTGCCATTTCAGTTTACATTTCATTTACATTTCAGTTTCATTTCAGTTCACAATCATCCTGTTTGGATTTGTATCATGCGGCACCCCAATAAAAAATCCAAAAAGAAAATAAGAAAGTGTTCTGTTTCTTCTGAATGTTGCTATACACAGCCTTCATGGTGCAGAAATCGACCTGCATGTTCTCACTTTCAATAAGTCAATGATTTTGGAACTATTCTGGAATGTTCGACAGGCATTCGGCGAGCTATTTTAGTGGCAACTGTTGGCACGCAAATGCGTTTGATGTAATTAAGACAATAGCAAGTGTGATATCTGACGTATTTGCATTGCACATTGTATCGGCTTCATGTGTCATAACAGAAAAGCCTCTTTGGGTTGGAAGAGCATTTGATCATTTTGCGAGTCTGACAATCCTTCAGGTTACTCATGATAAAAGTATGGTAGACGATTTTTTCTTCTTTTCAAGCTTCTATATTAAATATAGAGATTTTTTTGTATCTTATAGAGAAAGACCCAGCTACCTTTTCCTCCAGGCTGGAATCTTTAAACATCAGTGAGAAAGGCTTGATATGCTCTCTTCTCAATTTATCGCCACTCCGTAAGTCGATGGCGTTCTCTATTCGCTTGTTAATTTCCTCAGGACCAGACTGGACATGCAAAGCTTGTGCGAGATGGTTTGGAAGCAGATTTATTGAGTTTCTCGTAAGTGCAGCCAGAGTCTGGGGGGGGAGGCACATGCAGAGAGAGTGAACCTGCCGGTCCCCGTCCAGGACAGACACAAGGCAACGCTCTAGATCAAAGACTAGCTCATGTGCACCACATGCAAATCCCAACCATTCACTCAAGGGTCTCTGAGACGCAGTTGATGGCGGAAATACTTACTCACTCAAAATTACGGTAACAATGGCAAAGTACATATGCACAAATGAAATAATAATGTTAATGATCATTAATGGTAGCAAGCAAAGACATAACAAAATAAGAATAAATGATATTGTATGATCATGTTTGAGGACGGACAGAAGATCTATTCATGTAGATTGAAACCGCGTGACACACAGTTGCCATCTGAAAATTCTCGCAAGAACGAGATCACATGCTAAGCTCATTAGCGTAGTCATTCAGCACGGCTACTCAGTCACACGGGGCCCCGGTATTTATCGATGGAAATCAACATTTCTGAAGGCAGAAAATACAATTAATACATATTACAGGGACCTCTGCTTCCAGTTCTACCACTGCTAAAAATGATACTTAAAAATCCAATTTAAATGCCACTGAAATTCAAGGAAAACTTTTGGCAGAAATACAAGGACATTTTTTTGGCAGAATTCAGGAATACAAAATCCTTTAGTGCAGATCTGAGGTGCTGAATTGGTCTTATCAGGCTGGTTACTGACTCTGTAAAATACATTCCACTATGAATGTTGGGGGTTCTGTGTATAATGTCAACCAGCCCAATTCTCCAGGAAAAAAGTACACACATATTTTCCATGCATGAATTGACCATTGATGCACAAATGTACACATAACTTTCTTCCAATCCCTGGCCAACAGGCTATGACTTCATGCCTTCCTGGGGTACATGTTACAGATCAAATTGAGAAGACCGTATTACATATGAGATACCACACAAAGGTGATCTGATTTTCTACTAAAGATCCCAAAGACTATCAGTGTTAATTACTGCCATCAGTTTAATTGCTTTGTTACTGTGTTAAAGCTCAAAATTAAGTCACCTGGAAAAATTCAGTAATGGACTGTATTATAGTACTCTGGATACTGGTCAATGTGACATGGAGGAGTTATTAAGTATTTCTTTATTCTTGCTTTCCTGTTTTATTCCCAACGCCGCCGTAAAATGGATTCCCACCTTTTGCAACTGCCCTGGAAATTATTAACAGAGTAATTAAACGGATGTTATTGTAATGACAACATTCCTGTTGGGTTTGGTTTTTTTTTTTTGTCTTCGATATTTCCATAAGGACTGATTGATACATTTGTGTTAATGCTATAACTTTACCCGGATATGCATTACTGGTGCACGCATTTGCTTTCTGATATAAGCAAACTTGTGATTCACAATGATTGCATGTACAATATATGATACCCAAAGTCACCCTAAAAATAGTCTCTAAGAAATAGACACCTCAGTACTATGATCACAGTTATTCAATTACAATCCGATTACTCAATTATTAAAAAGCATCAATTAAAATTTCCTTTCCCGATCACTCGGCAATTTGGTGGAAGGGACAGTGATAGCGGATGGTGGTCAGAATAAAGTGTGAAAGCTGCAGTTCTGTGGAAGCAAGTAACAGTAAAAGTGAATGATGGTTCTTCCGATGTGTCAATGGCATGTGCACAGGGATGTATCTAGATCATGGTGTCCCTGTTCCTCTGACGCCCCTCCAGATGCATGAATTGGCACATTGCCCTTCACCCAAGCCTGGCTGTGGTGCCTTGCAGGGTGGTGTCGCCGCCAAATATAATATAATAGATGAATCTTCACAGTAATCGCTAGAATATTCGATTATTGATATAATCGTTAGTACCTTACACCCCAGCTAAAGAATCAGCATGACTGCCATGCTACTCCCGGATTTAATAGGTGTACTTATGGAGCATTAAGTCTTATACATGTCTGATATAGTAGCTTTTAAAAAGCACTAACCCAATAACGAATTATTACTACAATATTCATACACTAGTTAATTACCAGACATTTAATTTTAATCTAATTTATTTATATATTTTTCCTTCAAATAACCCTATCCCTTTGATCTTTGGTACACGATTCGGGGATTAGAAAATTAAAGAAAACATTTATACGCCGAATAAACGATACACCTCCGCCTGCTGTGATGACTTTTGAAGGTTTAGAAAAACACTGATATTCAAATGCGTTATTTGTCAGAAAACACCGCATTGCTGCCGCATCGTCCTTCGCCACGTGAGAATAGGAATCACAGCAGCGCTAAAGCGACGTGAATATTCAATACCTGACAGCATGTTATGTGTAAAATGGCAGCACCTTTGAAGTGTCGGAAAGAAAAGCTTATCTCTGCCGCTCCTGCTTCCCAGCCTGTCATCGCGGTGCGCAGGCAGGAGCCGCATTATCCGAAACGCGCCGCTTTGTTAAGGGCATGGTAGCCAGGGATCGCCACTTCGGGTGACTATAAGACTACTCGTTGCCCATAGACAGTGAGGCTAAACGAGAAAAAGAATTTTCCAGCAACAAACACCAAAATTAATGAGCAGAATTGCCCTGTCGTGGATGCTGGATAGCAGTACCTGTTTCAGGATTTCAGCCATGCTCAGGGTATAACGATTAGCTTTATGTCTGGAAAGGATTTACCATTTTTTAATCAAGAGAATGATATTTTTCTGTTCTTGTTTCAGAAAACACGTAGGCGTGACCTGGCTTGTGCAGTTTGAAAGCCTCTAGGGCTGTAGATTCAGTTCTGACCTTAACTCTTAACTTGTGGTTTCCATATCTACTCCTATACATACTTCACTTACTTTCCATAACCCCAACATTTCACTGGTCCTGGCGGTTTCCGTGTGACCAACAGCAGACCGGTGAGCATCCAAGGTGCCCTCTAACTTATGCCCCGAGTCTTCCAGTAGAGTAGACCTCAGCAGACCTCATGATATCTATACTTGAACAGGATAAATCGCTTCGCTGGGATGAGTTCTCCGCAGAATATAGCTGTCTAAAAAAAACAGTTTGCTTGTGCATGAGCAATGATTGGTAACGCTGCCTAAAAACCAGTTCCGGTACAATCTACACACAAGGAACAAAGGACTCGTGGATTCATGGAGCTTCAGACACTATTTCATCACCATAACTTGGTTCTAAGCCCAGCATAAAGGTATCACCATCAAAGCAGTTCCTTCAGCCCCAGGAGTATATACTCCACATATAAACAAGTTCTCTCTTCATGATTGTGCTCTTATTATATCAACCACAAACACCAGGCTGTCTGACTGACACTGACGCGGAAACTCAGGGTGGCGGATGGGGCGGTACTGCATCCGGGGAGGCGGCTTTGAAGTGAAAATCCTCCGAATTGGCAGGTGGCATGAAAGACTTTTTAGAAACATGAGGCTTGATAGAGATAAAGAGCTAAGGAAGATCACTAATGATGCTGGACGTGCTGCAGGAGAACCAGGCCCCCGAAGGCTGGCTGCTGGATCTGCAAGAATCCCAGGCCCCCGAAGGCCAGAAAACCCAAAGGGCTTCAGCGCCCTGACACACATGTAGGTTCTGTTAGCAGGGAACAAGGGACAGGGGTGTCACCTACGTCACCTCTGTCCACAATGGCGATTTGAACATCTGCTTGGTCTTTGAAACCAAATTGCTTTAAGCAGAGTACACGAGGTGTGCAAATATCACCAGGCCTTGGAAGGACTGCCACCATTTCCACAAAAATCCCCCTATATTCCTCACTATTTCATTGCGTTTCTTCAGCCACATAATTTGGAAAGAAATTAAAACAGTAATTGATAATAAAAGCCAAGGTCGCACTACAATAGTATCCATTTATAATTTTGCGATATTAAGATGTTCAGTAAAATAATGAAATTCAACAGAGTCATAGAAAGGTCATAAATGGAAAATGGCTTAAAACTTGTTTATATCTAAAAAGAATAGAGATAAGATAGTACTAGCAGTGCGATGAGCTCACTAACGGGGTAGTCACAACTTTGGAGTCGACATTGAATAAAGTTTCAGCGTTCAAATGAGAAAGGTCTCATGCCCTCCGCAAGCGTTCTTATGTCCTAGAGATCTGAAATCATAACTGAGATTACAATGTGAGTATATACAACATCGGATAGCCAAGCACAGAGGGACTAAATCTGGCATCACCTGCCAAATCATTTCAGATCATCCAAGCATCAGATAATCAAAAGTACAAAGGCAAGGACGCGATGGACCTTCTGTTGTTTTTTTTTTCAAGATTAGCATGGAGCCCGGGGGGGGGACAGCGGCGCCGTCGCCCTCCAGGGTCCCATTCCACAGCAGTAGCCTGAAAGTCTCATTTAAATGGGCCATGATCACGGGGGAGGTATATATGACTGAGCATTTTTAATTATAGTCCTGGTGAGCTCCCGTGAGGAAGGAGACAGATATAAAACAACACGGTAACTGCAGGTTAGTCCTTACAATTCCATCATTTGAGAGTGAAACAAGCAGCAATCACCATTTTAGGCTATTAAGGATCAAGTCAGCTTTAGTCATTAAACAAAGTAACATAGCCCTACTGTTCATGTTTTGCAAAGGCCACATGTGTAATTAGTCCTTCCATTTCTTGTGGCATTATTTGTCCATTAGCTAATTCATCCTGATTACCTTAAGTATCCAAATACAACAAAATTTCAACAAAACAGTTCATTAGTACTGCATATTGCCTGGGGTCTACATCAATCATAATTCTTCTATACTAAAGCCAGTTTGGAAACTGTCTCAACCAATAAGCTGGCAAAATGAGACATGGGAAATGTGTGCGCCACACTAAAGCATGTCCCCGGAACGCAATGCCCAAAAATGAAAGGTTCCAGACTATGGGGGAGGTTTACAGTGATGAAGCCAAAACTTTTAATGCTTACGCTGGGCTGGAGCAGATGGTTAGCCTGAAGCAAGGCAAATGGCACGAGGAATCACTTTAACTTAGTCATCGAGGGTGGCATACAGCCCGAGGTCCCGCAGTGAAGGGTGGCTGCCTTTTCCATTTTTTTAAAGCAGTTGTAGCTAGTGTTCTTTCGCAGGGGAAATGAACTTAACCTTAATCCAGCTACTGCAAAACACATGGCTTGTAAACTATGACCTGATGTCCTGATATTCTCACGCGTACTGGCTCTCGGAAGCAGTCCCGAAACACCTTTTGATGACCTGCCGTTACGCCATAAACCCAGACCCCCCTAAAACAAGCTGGATTCTCGTGTAGGAAGCAAGCAGGGTAAGCAAACCAGCCTGAACGTCCAATACGCAACATCCGCATCCCAATGCCAATCTGCATGTTCCACAGTCAAACATATATTTATATTTCAGCATTTAATTTAATTTCAAACAGATGGACTTCCATTACGCAAGCTGCATATGCATCGCCCGTCAACTTAATAACATTTATTTATTTCCTAAACAATATTGTTTGTGTTATATGTGCAGGCTTTGTATTTTGTTTATATAAAGCGTATGTTGTACATGCTACTGTCTGTGCCCTAGTGCCTTAGTCATTGTTGTATGCAAAAGAATTTCCCCTTGGGGTTAATAACAAATATCTCACAGTGAGTAGTGGTCAACAGATATGCGGTGGGACCAAAATGAAAATAAGAAAAGGGAAGATGGCAGTGAGGTGAGCAGTAGGGGGCAGGCTTGCGCGGGGTCTTTCATACATGCTCATACATGCTCCGTGTGGCTGCGCTTACGTTCTGCTTGCCCACGATGTTGTCAAAGGGCAGCTCGGGACTCCAGGAGCCCTCGGTGAAGGTCGCACTGCTGCTTCTGCGGCCGCTGGCGCTGGCCGACTCCTTCATGATGTCCTCGGGCAGCGACAGCAGGCTCTCCTCGGGCTGCTTGATCAGGTACGTCTCGATGTTGTGGCGCCGCAGGAATTCGTTGCGCTCCTTGCCGTGGCCTTCCTCCACCTCGTAGTCGCCGTTCAGGCAGTCCAGAGCCGCCTTGGAGATGTGGATCCTCCTGCGAGAGGGAAAGACTTCAGGTCGCAGAAAAATACCCGAAGTGAGCCGCAAATGTGCTGAGTGGCGGACAGGCCTAGTGCGTCGCCAACAGCGACGTTCGAGGGCCATGCGACCATCAATGTCGCCTGAACTTTTCCGACATTTATTTTACTCAGTAGAAGCTTTTCTCCAAAGTGAGGTACAAATGAGGCGAATTTCACATTACAAAGTTATGGCTATTGGGGAGTCAATGCTACATAAGGGTAGCTGAGCTTCCAGTGTAAGCGGTACTGGAGCAGAAGCTATGCAACAACAACTTCCAACAAAGCAGCTTGAAAACAGTCGTATATTTCATGAGGTTTTCAGTGTCATTAATCGTTTGAGTAGCAACAATCTAACTGAACGACTTCTGGTTAGCTGTAGCTGTAATTCTGGTTAAACTGAGCCCGGTTAAACCATCAGCAATAGGGTCACTGACATCATCGGTGTGACACCAAATTGAACTGCTTTCTACATGAGCTTCTGTGCTATATTACTGCCAACATCTGCCTGTCAAGAGCTGTAGATTCCCCATGTCATATTACATGCAAACATATTTAACCAGTGTGAAATACCCCCAAACCAGTCATTATCCATTAAAATTGGTAGTCCTGTAAAAAAAGACAAAATTCTAGAACCTGCCTTTAGAGCTTGAATATATATCACCTGTTATTCTTGGATAACAAAAGAGGACTAAAATGTACTGAAATCCCACTACAATAAGTTCAATTTTATTCACTTAAAAGCAAAGGATTGCTGAAAAATGGGTCCAGGAGATTCATTCACTTTAAAAAATGAACCATCACATTCACTTTAATTTAACTCAAGGACAGAAAAAGAGCAAATGACTTGTGTAGGTAAAATGAATCATATCCATTGTCATTTGAAACTAATTGGGGTAAAAGTGTTTTTCAAAAGCCTGCTTATGTTGGTCAGCCTCCAGAGCGTGGATTTCATCAGTAAGAAAGGTTGTGTTCAACGAATCATCTAACCTTTTACTAATTGTTTCCCACAGCGGGTGTCCCATTCCAGCCTTAACGCTCAGTGTGCCAACCAGGAGATCACCTTACGGGGTCTGAAGACCCTTTGCTCTGTGACTGGGAACCGGCAGATTCTGCAGTTTATCTAAGAATCACGGCTGGTGGACTCTTAGACACGTGCAAATTTTTGTGTTGTCATTATTGACCCCAGGGAAACGTGTGGCCCATCTGGTGTGCAATGCATTGTGGGATTTGGTGCCGGGAAAGTGAGGCCCCGTGGGGAAATCACACCAATAATAACAGTAATTAAAGCTTGTTTGTGAGTGATAACCAAAGGCCAGTCGTTGCTGTCCCCCTGACACACACTGATTCACTTACCAGTGCAGGTGTGGGGGGGGGGTGTTTTTGTAGAATGAGGTTACTAAGGGTTATGATGCCATCTATTTAAGAGACCATTAAAGGACTATTTACAGAGGGAGATGGATATAAAAAGAAAAAAAAAAGGCTTTCCCACCCGTAAGATAAAACGGCGATAAATTGTAATGAAACAAGCTAATCGGAAATAGTGGAGTTTATTTTTTAATATGCTACTAAATCTTATCAAGATAGTCTTTAAAGAAATGATCACAGAAGCCCTTTTAATTCATCAATCTCAGGCTTTCATTCAAAGCATGTAGCAGGAGGTTCACTGGGATTTGAACCCACATCTTTTGCATTTTTATCACATGGTGTGACTGACTGAGCCACTGGAGCTCAGGCCGTTGTGTTTATACGTTTAGGAGACCCACCCCGGGATCCCGCCCGATTCCAGCTTGTTGGCGATGTCGACGTCCCAGGACCACACGTCGAACTGCCACTTGCGGAGGCCCAGGACCCCACACAGGACGGAGCCGGAGTGAATACCGATCCGCATGTCGATGTCGTGCTTCGTCCGCGATCTCACATACCTGCAGCCCGTGAGAGAGGAAGTGAGTGCTAGGGACGGACCACTGAAACGGCAACTGAATTTAGGAATTGCCATAGAGTGGTAGAATTTTCATGCACCGGTAAAATTTTATACAAACATAAGAACATAAGAACTATACAAATGAGAGGAGGCCATTCGGCCCATCAAGCTTGCTTGGGGAGAACTTAATAGCTCAGAGTTGTTAAAATCTTATCTAGCTCTGATTTAAAGGAACCCAAGGATTCAGCTTGCACTACGTTATCAGGAAGACTATTCCATACTCTGACTATACGCTGTGTAAAGAAGTGCTTCCTTAAATCCAGTTTGAAATGTTCATCTATTTGATTTTCGGTTAAGGAACAATATGGCAATGTGATTTTTCACTCGTAAGTCATTAGCAACTAAATGTCACATTCATAAATTCATATAAACGGCAGTAATCACTCAAGCTTTTGTGATTTGTAGCGACTTATGTATTCTGAAATACGTTTTGCGGAGAAGATGCAAGCTGAGCAGGTGGCGATGGGCAGCATGGGTTCTGCACAAGCCTCGGGCGTCTTACAGGAACGGCGCAGCGTGTACAGTGGCGGCACCAAGCGCCGCCGTTAGCGGCGGCTCGCCAGAAAGCGACGTGCGCGGGTGATTGTATGCAGGTATTAGCTGCTGCCTTCTGCAGCGAAGCGTCCATTTGCTGCAGACTTTTCTGGCCGGATGTAATCGGAGCTGGATGCTCATGCACGTTTTTGCCGCGTCGGATTTGTACCTATTGTCACAAATTACTCGAATTTCAAAGCCGGCCTCAGACCTTCCAGAGACAGGTTCTCGGGTGACGCCCTGCCTCAGCTATGGCTTACAATCATTTCAACAGTATCATCTTGCATGAATTGCAACCTTCTGGACTGCAGGTTCCCTTTACTGGGCTCCTGCAGCATGCAGCTATGTATTTTACTGCAGTGCCAAATTGGAGCAGTTGGATTTCCCTCTGAATAGGCCCCGCCCCTTTTTCTGAGCCCACTGGTCCAGGACGACGCACCGGATGGTTTTGATCATGCTCAGACCCATCTCCACGCAGCAGTGCGCATGGTCCTGACGCGGTTCCGGCAAGCCCGACACGCAGTAGTAGCAGTCCCCCAGGATCTTGATCCGAAGGCAATGATGCTCCTGAGGGTGCAGATCGGGAGGGGTGGGGGTGGGGGGGGGGGTGTCAAACACATTAGTGCAAGAATGGGATGTGCAGTCTACAAACATCCATCTGATCCGTACTGCGACTTAAAGGGGATGCATTTCGTGTAACTGAAGAAGATGCATTTCCTGCGACCAAGCAGAATGCAGTTCCTGTATTGGCAACCGTACATGCAAAAAGAACAATTTGCCAAATCATGAAGCGTGTGACCTTGCAGCCGGGGTGGCATGGTGGCGCAGTGGTTAGCACTGTTGCCTCACACCTCTGGGACCCGGGTTTGAGTCTCCGCCTGGGTCACATGTGTGTGTGGGGTTTGCATGTTCTCCCTGTGTTGTCATGGGGTTTCCTCTGGGTACTCCAGTTTCCCCCCACAGTCCACAGACATGCTGAAGCTGATTGGATTTGCTAAATTGCCTGTAGGTGTGCCTGTGTGGGTGTGTCCTGTGATGGGTTGGCCCCCCGTCCAGGGTTGTTCCCTGCCTCGTGCCCATTGCTTCCAGGTAGGCTCTGGACCACCTGCGACCCAGTAGGATAAGTGGGTATAGAAAATGTATGGATGGATGGATGACCCTGCAGCCAGTGAAGATTCTAGTCTCAGAACAGACTCTGACATCACCATCTGGAACAGGGTCCAGCTCCTCTTCTGAACTGCTTTTTAAAAATAATCCAGGTTTATAAATGGGGCAAGCGTCACATAAAAGTGTCTACGTGTACAATAAAATCATAATGAATGCAATTAAAATGAAGCAGCAGGCATGCTAAGATCAGGCCGCAATCAAATGGCCGCTAACTTCAGGTCAGAAATGACACTGAAAGTTCCTCATAACGTAAATTCATAAGCCTAGTATCTAACGATCCCTGCATGTTCTCGCTAATGAGACAGTCAATGTCTCCAGCTGGGATTTTTGTTTATGTCTTTCCACCGGTTGGCCGATGCATGTGTTTCAAAGCATTTACGTGTAGTTTGTCATTTTGTGCCGGTCTTTCAACAAAATCAGGCATTGACAAATCCCGTGATGTAATAAACTTGTGGGCATGCACGATTGCCTTTCACTTTGATTTATCACACAAACAAAGTTCTGATTCTTCATCACTGCAATGCTTATTTTAATTAATAAGGAGAGCTTAAAATATGACATTATCCAAGAACTGGAAATATTTCTGGAAACGGTATTATTTTGACAAAGGGATTGAGGCTCTCAGTATGTGTGCTAGTGTATAGGGTCCAGGCTCCAGAGGGTCCATTCCTGTGTTTCTAAAAGGCTGTTTCACTCGTGTTTTCAATAGTGAATAAAGCAGGGTGATCATTTTAAGGCTGCGACGGCATCTTCATAGAGAAAAAATGAAGGCATACAGACTTAGGCGTCTGGGGCTTTTCCTGTGGTCAATCAGCGCGGTAATCTAAGCTTGCCATCAAAGCCTATTCACTGCCCGTAATGCATCTATGATAAAGTGAGAGGATCAGCAGAGAGGAAGTAAAATGGATTTTGGGCGGGGTGACAAAGACGGGGGCCATCTTTGGGGGGGGGGCATGTAACTGCTATGAAATGCATTGATTTACCCCATCAGTGTTTTGCATATATTGTTGTGTCCTGTTAACCCCAACCTGGCATTTTCACATTTCCGCTGTCCCAGTTTTCGAGGGGCCCCTGTCATCTGAATCCCCCCCACATCCTCCTTCACTCTCTTACATGCATTTACTCATATTTACTGCCGCGGTATTAGAAATAACTGTTTTTTTACTCCATTATTGCCATTATTTGTCATTATTATGGAAGGGTAAACAATGCAGTATATAATTATCTATGTAGATTGCCTGTGCCTATTACGAAAAGGCATCGTAGGCATTACAGCTACTGTGCAGGACAATTACAGCTGCGTGAGAAGGGAAAATGGAGGTAATTAACGAAAACCTGCTGGAAATAAATTGACGCTTTCAAATACACTTCATGAACAATGGCCTTATTTTCAGAGGTAGACCAGAGATTCAAGAATCAACTCTTGTGACTGGACTGTGTCGTCCCTGAGGAAGTCTACAAATTCATTTATTAATTAAAATATGCTATTGTGCATTATTATCAGGTGTTATCATTTAAACTTTCACAATGCCTTTTATGTATAATTTTGTGCAAAAGAGATTTTTCTGGGCAGCAAGTGCATATTTTGTCAGAAAAACCACAACTTAATATCAGAATATATACAAATCTACAGTAGCACAATAAAATCTACCAAGAATTTTTTCAGTTCTCCCAAAAGCGACATATTTTCTTGGATGGCTAGATAAACAATGTTCAGTTCCCAAACCTCTCCTCAGGGGCAACTCTGCCATTCCACGTATTTGTTCAATTTCACCGTCAGCTCACTTAATTAATAAGTTTCATTAGTTAAATAATTTGATTAGGTACTGAGTACCAAACATGGTTTTACTAATTCACAAATTCATTGAATGTTCATACAAATGTTGGGGTGATTTTGGGAGAGGTTTCGACTGACATAGTATCACAGCAGTCTGTAGATCATATAAACGTTATTTCCATTGGCAGCATATTCTGGCCCATTACTGTGTCCGTACTGGTCCTCACTTACATGTGCGAGTCGGTCAAACCTGGCAAAGAGCTCATTCAGCATCCTGACCAGCTCCTGGGCTGACAGGGTGGTGGACAGGTTGGTGAAGCCTTTGACGTCTGCAAAGAGAATGCTGCACAAAGCAGGGAGACGACGCATTAATTGCAGGGTGCATTGGAGCAGCTGCGCGCCGTTGATAAGCGGAAACGCAAGTCGGCAGGAGTCGCATGACCTCATTACACATCGTCAGCATAATTATAAGAACGCACAGGCGTGTACGGTACTGCCTCGTACCGAACGACGGTGTCGTCGCGACAATGGAAGAGAGATGGTTCATAGTCACAGCTGCTCCTCGCACAAAGGATTTTAAGTGGTCTGTGGTAAATACATTTAAGCAGGAAATATGGAAGTTTGCGCATGTTTAAATGCAATGAATTATTTACGTGTGGAAAGGCAGCTGTTTACATCACGTGACTGCAAATCGAAGTAGTGTGTCGTGAAATGCGGGGTTTTTTAAAATTATGAAAGGTACATCTGTTGTGAAACTTTTGGTGGTGGGGATGAGTTTGACATGCGATGTTTCGGACGTAAGGCTGTGCCAAGAAGTGGCACCAACACCCTGGACCACTGTTCTGCCCGAATGAAACATTGCACACACTCCAATGGGCGCCCGGTAACAGGGACGCTCACCTGACGTTCTCGTAGCGGTGGATGTAGATCTTGTGAAACTGATGCTGGAGGTGCTCGTCTTCCACGTTGGTCATGTCATTGATCATCTCCAGCACCACAAACCGGGGCAGGACCGAGAGCACCAGCCTCTCCTACAGGAGGGTGATTCCAGAAAGATCTCAGCATCTGCACACTGTTATTACCAACACAGCGCTGGAGGTAAATATCAGAAAACGTGGTAATACTCACCACCACCTCCAGATGGAGAAAGGTTACTACAACTGACTGGAAGAGAATATTTGCTAATCTAATAATAGGCTAATCTATTTTTAACTCAGGGCTGATCTGATGAATATAACTTCATACCTGTTTCATAGCTTTAATGCTCTGTTCGCTGTTCACTCTGAATTGATCCCACCGCAACAAAATAGACTATTTTGCTAAGAATAGACTCACGCTCTGCCAAGCAAGCATTATTGTAGTCATCCTGTTTTTTTTTAAGTATTATTCCCGGGACAGAGGCCGAGAGGAAGGCCTGGCCTCTGCCCAAACAACAGTACATGTCACGGTGACGCTGACCTCACTTGACTTGCTGTGAAACCATGAGACAGCACTGTGTTTTGCGAGTTTCCCTGGCGAACTCTTACTCGAGTGCTAGGAGGAGGGTGAGAGCGGGATGGAGCCTGGGGGGTAAGTGAAATCACACCTCATGCTCCCACGTCGGACAGCGATTACAGAACGGGGTACGTGTTTAATGGCCAGGGCGAGCCCTCATTCTTCCCGCACCTCCTGATTTTGAAGACTTCCATGCGTCCCTTGGATAACAAGGGAGGGGCTTGCATTTCAGTTCTTTAATAAATCAACAAAATTCACTGTACGACATCACTGCATTAATTAAAACCAGCGTTTGGAAAGTCTTGAGTTGAGAAATGAGAAAAAGTGACTAATGCGGTGATGTCATACAATGAAGACTGAGATTGGTTAAAATGACCTATAAGCCCCTCCTTCGTTCACTGGGGGACATATTGTCATATTTGGCAAAATCAGATCGTCCCTGTCTCCCCTTTTCCATTTCAACACAAAGACGCCCAGTAAAAACAGCGCGTGTCGCCACGAGGGCTTATAAAGTGCGTGTAATGACTTCTGGGATTTGAGGCGGCGCCCCAGATGTTTGCAAAGCTGCATTGTGTTTGGAGGGCTGCCTCGTTCCTGGAGAGGCCTGGCCTTCCTACGAAAATGCTTCTGGCGAGCGGTAAGTCACAAGGTGTTGAGCTGGGAGCCATGTGACCCGACAAGCCTGTTCCCCGGGGCTGCCACACGCCCGTGTCCAGTCCAAGCCGTCGCTTATAAATCAGCACCGCGGCTGACTCCGGGTCAGCTGCCGACAACCCGCTCCTGTGACTGACACTGTTAGCCTGCTGTTCACAGGATTGATGTGTTTTATGCTGTGAGAATAAACAGTGGTGACAGCATGTGTTACTAAATCAGAGGGGCTTCACTCTACGCCGTACTCTATTATTCACGTGCTGAATGTTTGATTCCTAGGCAAATTTAAGGCCCTCAAACCCCCAAAATAGTCTGGATAAACAGCTATTGACAGCATAGGGGGAGATGTGAAAACTAAATTATTACAATCTAGCCCAATATTTGATTTGGATTCATTCATCCCACCCCCAATAAAAGTATGAAAGTCGTCTCTGTTCAGTCATCGCGACTCCTTGAAAGTCACTGCGGTGACTCTGCTCCCTTTTGGGAGCTCATGATTGGTGGAGCAGGAAGTGTCACTCGCCTACGGGGGGGGGGGGCACGTCTATTAGCCAGATCCCCCATACCCCCACGATTAGGAGAGACAATCATTCGCTCACATTAGCTACAGATCTTTCCGGCTTTCAATGTGTACCCGCCCACTGAGAGACACTTCATCGTGGCA
>JAODUD010000082.1:1721980-1734544 GCA_026784285.1 Stomatorhinus walkeri
GGTTCCTACAACAGCACATCAAGGTTTTCAGGTTCCTACAACAGCATTTCAGGGTTTTCAGGTTCCTACAACAGCATTTCAGGGTTTTCAGGTTCCTACAACAGCATGTCAGGGTTTTCAGGTTCCAACCACACCACAGAAATCTCTGTCAGCAGGCGTTGGATTTTCAGACACGCTAAAAACTCGGCGCTCCGTCAGTTTTATGTATAGGGCAGCTCAAGGCATGAATTTGATGCTATTCGCATTTCAAAATGTACACATTTCTATTAACTACAAAACCACTAGGTTAGCAGCTCATCGATCGCGTCGATACCTGTTGACTGACATGGAGCCTCGATGCGTTTCCTGGGCGGCGATTGGCAGTCCCCCCAGTAATCTCTGATCACGTCACTCTCAACAAACCTCATCTGTCCCTCAAAAGCAGCCATTCCCAAACAAGGCCTGATGCTTATTGTCCGCGCATGTACAGATCTGGAATCTTGGCTCCCGCATAATGTACAGACATATTAAGACAGTTAGCCTGCAGGAATACAACTATACATTTTCATTGTTACGATGCACAATTGCAAATGAAAATCAATTTCGGGCGGCACTCAAATGCAATGTCCCTCGCAGTGCAACGATCAGGCCCAGGCTGTAGTATCTCAAATGCCTTATTATTCCTCATTAAGGCCCAATCCCCAGAGTATAACTTTAGTGTCTCTCAGCCTCCCTGGAGAGGGAAGTCAACCTGCGATACCTCTGGCTGCTCAAGCTCCAGCGAGCCCCTGCCTGAGACCCGGGGAAGCCCTGTTGGCGATGGGGATGTGTCAGTTGGAGGGGGGACGTGTCCAGACTGCTGGAGACATCCCAGGGAACTCATTTGGGTTTGATGTTTGGATTCAAAAGGGGTTTTTGGATGTTACACTTCAAAGCAGAATAGTTAATATGGCGGAATTGTGAACAAAAATCGCATGAATTAAGTATGAATATTAAAATGAATACAGCCATATTACTATATGCATAAAAGAGCTGCATCATCCCTTTAGTACTAATTAATTTTAATGCCATTTGTATAATCTGAGGCTGTAGTCCGATACTGCCTTTTTCAATGCTGGGATGTGACCCCTTTCCTCATGGGAATACTACGATGGGATTGGCTGGCACTCCCTGGGTAAATCACATACTCATGGTGTTCCCAGGTAGCCTAGGAACACCCAGATCCTCAGTCACCCAAAATGTAGTGTTAATTCCGCTGACATCGCCCCATTTTATACCAGCAACATTAAAGCTAGATGCCCTGTATTACATAAATGCCCCTGAGTTTAACTGCTTTTCTGCCAGAAAAGATTGAACGTTCACATATCTAAAGCCAGCTGGCCTTCCGCCATGGGTGTTCTCCTGCCTTGTGTCCTGAGTTTCCAGGTTATATTCTACATTCCCCATTACCCTATACTAGAGACACAGTTGGAAGATGGATCAATGGATAGATAGATGCTGGAAATCAGTACTAGCACTAACAGATAACCCCTAGCAATCACCGGCAACATCTAGAGTCCGATGCCAGTCACTAAGGAGGTTTGACTGATATTATTCTGGACTTTTTCCGGTTAAACCTGACCACCCCCAGACTTCCCCTGTTTAGACCTTGGCTTTCCTGTGTTGGTTCCTGTTTAGACCTTGGCTTTCCTGTGTTGGTTCCTGTTTAGACCTTTGCTTTCCTGTGTTGGTTCCTGTTTAGACCTTTGCTTTCCTGTGTTGGTTCCTATCTAGACTGTTGCTTTCCTGTGTTGGTTCCTGTTTAGACCTTTGTTTTCCTGTGTTGGTTCCTGTTTAGACCTTCGCTTTCCTGTGTTGGTTCCTATCTAGACTGTTGCTTTCCTGTGTTGGTTCCTGTTTAGACCTTTGCTTTCCTTTGTTGGTTCCATGTCCTTCCCTTTGTTTCACGAAGCAGTGGAATTAGCATAGCGTGTGCGGGCTGCTGTGTCTTTGAATCATACAACCGTCCCCAGAAGCCGCGGCCATCCTCATCAATATCATTTAATTGTTTATCAGATAACTTCCGTCCGCTCAGGGTTCCAGTCGTACTTTTTATTACCCTACTGAATTTTTAATCAAAGGGATTCATTTATGATCAAATATCATTCCTCCTCCCAATGAATTTGTTGATTTAAAAAAAGCACTTTGATGTCATCATTTGTAAAGATCTAAATCTGGCAAGTAAAAATGACACCTTTGAACCGTTCCTGAGCAGGTCTCGTAGCAAAAGGGGAATGGTCTGCCTTCATTTCTGAATAGAAATTGAAATTTTACTAGAAAGGGGTTTATTTAAATTAAATAAAAGGCAGGTATTGTCCAGGATTTGGAGATCCAGGGATCTGCTGGTGTGTTGTACTCTGAAGGTGTCCCCAGCCTGTACAATCACAGATGTCCCTGTCAGTTTTCCTATGGGTGCTGCACTCAGTCAGCATGTGGTCCAGCAAACCCTGGAGAAAAACTCCGAGTTACCCACTAATCACATTAAACACTGACCCTCTGGGCAGATCTATGACGTGGGCCAACTATGAATAGGCAACTGGATGAAATCCAAGTCCTGATCACTATCTGTGTAAACTTGGATGGGGGGAGAGAGAGTTGAAAGAGGCAGACCTTAATAAAATGGACCCCCACCTCCCCTGGCTGTCATCAGTCCTGACATCCACCACAAATGAGTTGAGGCATCTGATCTTGTTGGCAGAGCGAGCATGTCAACAGCTTCCCAGGGATGGGGGGAGGGGCAGGCTTGGGCTGTCATTGGGGTCAGGGATCCCATTATTGCCTGCAGGTTAACATTTGCTTACTGGCAATGGGTCATTTTGATTAAATCACAAAATACTAATTTGATCAACATAAGAATTATATGTGCAGAGTCACTGCACTGGTGTATAATGTAGTCTTTTAATTAACTTCAATTCAGAATGACATGTGAGGCAATTAGTCCTGGTGTTCAGTAGCGTGTCACTTCCTGTTGTCTTCTAGATGGCATTTCACCTCCGAAATGCCTCATGCCCAGTTGGGTCCCTTGATGCACACCTGCTAATCTTGGTAGGCCACTGGTAAACATACTACGCAAGCGTCCACTGGCTTCACGAAAGTTCTTTACTCAGTTTCACTTAAAACCGCCCCCCGATCACCGGCATCACCGTTTCCCTCCTGGGATAGGGGGTCCATTTCCTCCGGCTAGTTTAAAGTGTGATGGCCAGGGGACATTTCTTTGAACAAACAACCATTTTATGGTGGGGGGGGGGGGGGGGTTAAAAACTAACTTAGCAATGCCAGGGACTTCCTAGTCTTGTGAAGAAATGGAAAGATTCAGAAATGGTGGGCATGTGACAAGCCCAGGAATCGGGATAAACGGGACACAGGCAGATGAAAGGCCACCCCCCACCCCCCAGCATGACAGCCTGGTGTTAACATTTCACACATATTGACAGGTGCCTTCACCTAGGTATTGACTGAGAGCCTGACCCAAAAAATGTCTATCTAAGGTATTTGTGCTCCAGTGGGCCATATCCCAGATTTTGTGTAAACCCACGCTACTTCATCTTAAACTGTCACAATCCCACAATCCCCTTCTGTGCATATTCCAAACCAGCATAAACTTCCTCTTTGTTATCAAAGCTTTTAATGACAGTTCAAGACTAAATGTTTTGTTTTGGTGTGTCTTGTTTGTCCAGTAATGCGTCACATCACACGGGTTAAGAAGATCATACCATTAATATTGCCAATACACAAAAACCCATAGGTCTATTCATCTTGTCACCACATAATCCCAGTCAAGATCACAGTGATGGGGGCTGGAGGCTGTAAACCAACCCAGGCAGCTAAGGGTGCAAGGCTGAGGTACAACCTCAATGGGATGCCAGTCCATTGCAGGACAGATAGGCTACTAACTCAAAACTGATTGTCTGATGGCTTCCTCCCTCGATGACTCACAGTCTAAAACTAAAAGTTCATGAAGCTGATTAAGGGAGGACCGAGTGAATGAGGAAGGTAGTGTAGATAAAATGCGGTATCGGGACACACTTGCATCCTCGATGACTTACCAGGCTCCATCTGTATGTATGAAGTCATCACAGAAATAGAAGCTTTCATGCCACATCATGGATGGGCGTCACCAAAGGTGAGTTTCTCTTCCGTAAAGGGAACTCTCACTAGACTACCACACGACCCTGGCAAAGTGATTTGAGCAAAAGTCAGTCCTTGATGGCGCGATCCCTAAGGTATTGAGACAGCACTTCAATATATGGAATATGGAAAAATTTTGAGGGTGAAGGAAAGGTAGTGAGGAAGGGTGGTGCAAACAAAGGTTTCGGGATGTAGCGATCGACACATACAAGATGACTCTATGGTCAACTTACAGATGCCTAACTGCCTATCTTTGGACAGTGGAAGAGATCCCTTGTGAAGAAGCTCACAGACAAACCCCAGGTGAGATTCAAACTCCCAATTCTAGAGGCTTGAGGCGACTATGCTGCCCACCAAGCTAGCAAGCCTAGCTTTTCCCCAACGAATAACATCAATAAAGGTGAAAATGCTTTGTCCTTCAGGAATGACTTCCTAGTGCGGAAAAGTAATTAGCAGATCTCTGAAGTGTTGTCCTGAGTTAGGAACCAGGAGGTACTGGAGCTGAATCCCCCCGAGTGTTGATCAGCGAGCCTCTTAAGGTACCGCCGCATGTCCAGTCGAGGCAGGGGAAGGGCACTCCCACCATCTGGAGCTTTTGTACATAGCCTACCACCAATATCCATAATTACACAGTGGCCTCATCTATTTGACAGCAATTAAACTGCGCCCAATGGCCTAGACAAATGGGGCAAGGTCACCAAATTACTGTAGCACGGTATCTTGCAGAGATTCGCTCGGAGAGACATCGGAGCACATTGAATGGACCCGGGATGCGGTCTCGTACTGGGGAGAGCAAACGAGTGCAGATGAAAGTACTTGCTTTTGGGAAAATCATAGCAACAACGCGGGGTTTTTTCTGGGGGGCCTGATCCGGGATTGACCCTGAATTTTATTTCCATCTAAACATAAATCATCCTGCAAACGGAACCTGCTGGACCCAGCCAGACTGGCTGCAAGGACTGCAGATGGAAGGGATTAAAAATGCAGGAGGACAAATGCAGGGAGACGCCTTAACAGTCCTATTGCTAATTTAGCATTCTCTCCAGCCCCTCGAGTTTATACTGTATAATATATGATGCAGTTAATGCTAATATTAGCACAATGTGCACCAGAATAAGTGAACCATTTTATATGACGCAAAATCAATTTCAAAACTCAGATTGAATTTGGGATCCGTGAGGGGGCATTTATTACACAGCTGGAAATATCTATACAATAATGAGCCATTTTGTGGTTCTGTGGATTTTTCCAAACACCTTTCAGTATCTCAAGGGCATAGCTAACATCCGATAAACATCACTGCAATAACATCAGATATGGAGAGATCATTCCTAACATCGGATCTGCAGTAGCCAAATTATCTTTTAAATAATTATAATAATTATAGATTCTTATGCTACATGTATATATTTATTATTCACCAAAGATAAGGATGGTTTTTAAATATTATATATATTGCCCAATAATGGATATAATGAATATTATAATGTTTGTATTTAAAGTTGAAGCCATCCTTTTCTCAGTTAAATCCAGCATTTCCTTGAGACTAAGTTGTATTCATCGTATGTGATGTTTAATAGACCAAAGTGGCAGGACCAGTCTCTTTTCTTTGACCTTGAACACATTTTTTAGTGGGATATTCTCATATTACGGGGACCTTGTACCAACACGCTACTCCCCCCGATCGCATCCCCCCCGCTCTTCCCCATCGTTGTGAATCCCATAGCGAGGCGATCCTGGCTTCTCCTGACCCGCTTCGTTAATGAGTCCGCCTGCAAGAATGCCACCTGACCTGACAAAGCCCCAGGCCCCATTCTCCAACCGTTTGGATGGAAGCGATTCGCCCCCCACCCCCTCCCTTCTTGCAGGCCCTGTCAGAATGCCCGCATCGACCGATACCTCCTCCACCCACAAGGCAGGGGCGCGGTGATGCAGCTGGTGACTCATTTTAGGCAGATTCTTCCAGATGTTGGCAGAATGGACAAGCCGCTCCGCATCTGACTCCGGCATGATCCGGCCCTTTAAATCTGGCGTTAAAGCTGCAGGTAACCGAAGCCCCGAATCTGCACGGCGGACGAGCCGCCCCGTCGCGCTTCCTAAGCGACAGCGTCGCCTTCATTCATGCTGCCACATCTTGTCTCCTGTCTTGTCTTAGAGCTGAACCGCACTGGGGAATCCTTGAGGGGGTTTTCAAATACAAGCACCACTTATCACTGAAAAAAACCTTCTGTGACCCGGAACGTACATTCAGCCTCCAAGAAAAATAACTAAAAAAAAAAAAACAGATCAAAACGAGACAACGTGCAGCCGCTTTGGTGGGATTATAAATTACTTATAAATACCAACTGAGGCAGCGCTACCTATAATAGATTTTTTATAGGACTACATTATTATCATATACACACACACACACACACACACACGGTTATTATCTTAGTATAGGTCTTAGAACAATGCCCTCAGGTGCATCTACAGCCAATCGTTATGCAAAAGACCCGCCCTCCACCTACTTGACTCGAAATAACCAAAGTGTGGAATGTGAGCTCCCTCGCAGACTGAAGTTCTCATCTCCCCGGTTGCAAAGACGGGGCACGTTAACACTTTTAAATAATAAATACGGAATGTACAAGAAATATACACCAGTTAGAGCAATTGCGTTTATTTCAGAAGACCATTCAACTGCGACCCCGGAGCGGCGAGGAACGGGGCGGAAAACGTTCCCGTCAGGACTCTAGACCCCGTCCTTTGCGCAGCTACGCCCAGCGCTTAATAAAGCTGCCGATGGGGGGCGCTGCGCCTTTATCGCAATCGGGGGAGTCAAACAAGGAGTGAGGAAAAGACTTTTCAGCACCTTTCACGTGGACAGCGCTTAGACACGCTGGCTTAGGTTAACAGCATTCATGAGTCGCATATACTCATCTAATACTTATACTATATTTCCAACATTTTTACTAGTCAGTGCAGTAATATCACATAACATTGTATTTTAAATAATGCGTAAAATAACAGCCGATCATCATCATGAAATAGTAATAGGTTTAAGACGACACCTCTCGGTTGGGTTTCTTGTGCATGAAAAACATCTTCTAAGGGCAAACTGTTAGTGGAAATTTACCCTCACAAATACGGTTGCGTATGATTTATTATGGTTGGGATATTGTCGAACAAACGCGTTGCCACTCCATCGCTCCCGTACATCACACTTTCTCACCTTTTCCTCGCCTATCGACGTCACGGGTTTCATTATTACCGTCCAAAAAAACCACTGTCTGTCAGCGGGGGCTAAAAAAACGGGTTCGACATACCTGATTTGTAGATATTTGTGCGCTTTGGGGGATTATCAGCTGAACAACAATGTGAAGAGCCGACGTGACAAATCCAGCTAGAATTGCCCAGGTAAGTGGCAATGGAAGCATACTGTAAGTGGCAAATAGCGTGAAAAGCACGTATCCGATACCATCTCCGAGTAGTCCGTAACCCAGCCCGGCTGCCAAAATTTGCGTGGCCATCGCCACCCAGGTCACCACGCCGCTGTATTGCAAATAGCTGTGTGAGGTCGTGTCTTTGCGCACTATCACTAAGGCACAGATCACCACCTCGATGCCGGTGAAGAAGCCGAGGAGCATGCCTTTTATGTGGTCCATTGGTGCAGAAGCTAAAGTCAGGTGAAGGATGAGCAGAGTCAGCTTCGTCACCACGTCCAAAATGTTCATGACCACAACCGACTTGCGCCTTTGACCCAGAAAATAGCGCTGGTACAGGCGCTCCAGGTCCCGCGATTTGAAAGAATTGCGCAAAGTGGGGAAGATGACACCTCGGTACGTGTATCCCCAGTTCAGGAAAAAGTCGGAATTGCTGGGGGCGCAGTCGATTTGGAGGAATCCCAGATCACTGCTGGCCCTTTCGGGAAACACTTTGGTCCCCCCGTTGTTGTGCCGGTCGCTAACTGACGTCCTCCCCGCCGACTGCTTGCGCAGGTCCTGCCCGTAGCTCTCCTCCGGAGTGATGCTCTTTGCGCTGCTCTGCTCGTGGATGAAGCGCTGCTCGGTGATGTGCCTCACGGCATTTTGCCACAGCAGCCGCTTGGGTCTGGTGCTGCTGTTGCTGCTGGGAGTTTTGTTAATGGTGTAGAGCTCCTCGCTTGCGCTCGAGCAACGCACTTCGGACAATTCCATCGTTTCCCGGCTCTTCTCGATCCGATCTGCCTTATATGTCAACGGTGAGAGTTTGTTTTGAGCTGTTTACTTGCCATGCCGGACCAAGGACGAGCTCTGTGTATCCTTGGGGTGTGTCAAACAGACACGAAACGGCGAAATCGCGGGTCATTTTCTTACAGAATAAAAAAAAAGCGTTTATTAATTTGGCGGCTGACATTAATACTTTGCGAAAAACGCTTGCCTCCCATGATTAAAGATAAAGGTATTGCTTTTCAGTGAATTACCAACCTGGGATGACAGTAAATGTAAATTTATTCCAAAGACCATGTGTCGATCGTGTGCTCCATCTTGACTGTTACATTTTTCTTAGATTTAACCACGGACAGCAAACCAGCTATGATACCTTTAATACCTTCAGGATTTGCTCTAATCGCGAAACGACACCACTAAGTGCATAAACGTTTGCATATAAAAAAAATCAACCGTGTTAATTCACGCCGTTATTTTTCCGTGTCATCGCTGATGCAACTTGTCTTTCTACAGTTTTCTTGTTGTGCAACGTGCGACCAAATAAATAATAACAATTTAAAAAACAGTCATCAAGTGCTGGTCTTCTCTACGATACCAGCATTATTAACCTATAGAAACGACGATTCTTCTGGCGGGTTTAAGGATCTTGAACTTGAACAAGTGGACGTCTTGTTATCACAGGGCGCGACGCCGTAGGTGCAAAGTGCCCCGCACCTTGTTCGCATTGCGACTCCACCTCATTTTGCGTGACGGATCATCGCTTCACCTGGTGAAATGTCGGCTGGGGCTGGACAGTCAGACGCAACCCAGCGACCCAGGACAGCGGCGAGCAGGCAGCGCTCCTTCCGTTCCCATAAAAATCATCCAGATGAAAAATCAATCCTGAAATTACGATTAGTGCAATCACATATATGTACAATAAAACTAAAAGGAGCATATAATACCAGGCGGTAGAGTAATGCTCTGCATTTCGTTGCCTGGTCTGTTGCGGATGTAGGTGCGCGGCGATTGCCGTCTTTCCTCACCGCGATGATCGGAGTTAGTTTTAAGGCGCCGAGAGGAGTGGATTTTGCGGAGTGAAGCCGCGATCGGAGGAGGCAGGGCGACCGGTGTCAGCTGGGTCCGTCTGACGTCATTCCCTCTTTTTTTAAAGCCGATCTTTCCTTTTGTTTTTCATCACTGCCGCAAATGACACCACGGGACGCGGAGCGCAGTGGAGCGCAGAAAGAGGGAGAGAGAGACCCACCGAGAGGGATAGATATGACAGGGAGTTGGGGGGGGGGGGGGGGCAAATGTCCATCAAGGTGAGAGAAATCGGATGTACGTGAGTAACCAAATGAACAAAAGTTTGAAATTTACCTACATCACTAAATTGTCAGATCCTCCATAACCAGTGAGCCAGATTCACTGCAAACTTCTGCGCTCTAAAATAAAACCGATTTCATTGTATTATAGACACAAGCCTCACCCCAGTTAAAATATTCTGCGTTCAGAATTTTTTTTTTTTGTTGAAGTTATTTTTTAATAGATTCCTACTTTCTGCAGGAGCTGAGGCGCTGACGTGTTGGATGAGTGACTCATCCTCCTACCCCCGCAATTTCTTTTTGGGGGGGGGGGGGGGGAGAGGAGTATTTACTCTTGTGCTGTTTCAACTGGGAAGACATGTATACAGTTTCACTACTGTTTTGACGTGTCTTTTTTCGTGATCCCTTTTGGTTTACTTGCGAGATGAGTGCGGGTTGCTTCTTGAAACTGTTTCCCCAGCAGACAATGAACGGGGCCTAAAATAAAGACATGAACACACACAAATTCTACTGCTCCTATCAAGTAACGGTTAAAGATTCATCGCAGCTCTTTAAAATGCGAAAGTCATAAATATGCCTAAACTTTTTCCTTGGGAAGGGACACCTGTGTCTTTTTATGTTCTATGCAGTGTAACGTAGGCCTATTTAACTGATCTAATTTTAATTAAATAGCATTTGCTATTTGCTTTCCCCAACATTAAATATATGACAAATACATATGCACAGGAAATAATTTGCTGGACAAGAATGAAATAACGAACATTTGCTTGTCTCATCTTGAGTTACCGTTCAAAGTGGAAGTTAAAAATATTTGCAGGCCGCGGTAGTGTCCTGGTTTACCTGGACCAGCGGGTAAGGTGCCTGTGTGGCTGCCCCAGCGATTTTCTGTCTTGTATCTTTTCAAAGACAAGTAGTTGATCGTTCTTTGCGATCCATTACACGCGTCACTGATAGGACATCTTCCACATGACCAAGTTCTTGTCAAAAGAAAGACCACTTTAGGTCTATCTTTCATATGGCTTTCAACGGTCTAACCTTCTTTGTAAATCTCTGAAAACTCCTACGAAGTTTCCTTTGAGGTATTAATTATATTAATAACTAATTAGTAGGCCTACATATGGCACGTTATACCAATAAAAAAAGGAACTGAATGAAAGACCTAAAAGCTTTTTTCAAAACTTGGTGTTGCCTTTCCGTTCGTCTTGTAGAATTTTACAGGAATAGCTCACTCTTTAGCATTTATCCGCAGAACGTTGGCCTCTGTCACGTCCTTTGCAAAGCGAACAAGCAGCAAGCGGGGAAGCAGACGAACGGAGCCGTAAATACGGGTACATGAGGTTTATTGGGACGCACGGAGAACAACACGGGACAAACGTTAATGACAGATCTGGGAAATAAAGGTAGACGTGGACTGATATACACTGAACAGGCCAAAACTAACATGAAACAGCTGGGAATAATCAGGGTAGTACGCGTGGGTAATGAGCGCGTGGCACACACGAGGATCGGACGAGCCGGGCGTGACAGCCTCTATTACAGGCATCATTATTTTCCTAAAAATACATCTTGTCTGAATTTTCTTCTCATAAAAAAAACATGGCGCTATACACCTGTTAAATCTAATCAGATCTTGAAATATAATAAAAAATATATATTTATGAAGAAGTTTCATGGCTTGAATTCCTTTGGGGGTAAACAGATTCACCATGGCTGCCTAGATGTAAGCAGGAGATGGCCGTGTCCGTGATGTGATGGTCCATCTCTCCAGAATTGCGTGACGGTTGTCATTCTCCATCAAATATAATTGTTTCAGTATCCAATTACATGAGGCCATTATGGATGGTCAGTCATAAGTGACTGAACAAAACTTTAGGCATCTTAATGGACAGCAAAGTATTTCCGGCTGAAGGAGGAAGTCAAGGAAGGTCAGGTGTTCAATAGGACTGACAGTTGAACTCCAGTGATATTTCAACAGAATTCTTCTGCAAATGCCTCCTCAGATGCACGGCATCTCGGAATTGGCTCCTGTGCTTCTCAAGGTCAGCGTGAGACCCTCCAGACTCGGCCAGACGGACGTCACAGCCTCCCGCTTCTGAAAGAAATGGATACCTCCCTCTCAGAATGTGCATCTGACAAATGCACCTCCACCGTGACGGGAAGAGCTAGCAGACAACGCCAGAGGCATTTCTGAATAGGACCTGGCTTTGATTTCCTACTGCCTTAAAGATGTCCCACTAGCGAGAGCAGAAAACACATCTCTTAGGGTTAAAAGCACTTTGTACTTCCTGAGGAGCTCTTTTGCACCAGTATTTATTTATCGCTCCCCAGGTAGAGGGGTCTTCAGCTAGCTGATCTGTGTCGCTCCATGTGGTAGATGGGAATTAAAAGGAGCTATATTTGGAAAGTTATCGGAGTGCTTTGTGTGTGTGCGTGTGCGCGCATGTCTCTCCTCTGAAGAGCTGCAGCAATTAACAGTTTCTGAATTTCGCACATTTTAATGACAGGGAAAGTATAAAGCCGGCCACTTTTGAAAATTCGTAGATTTTTGGCGGTGTTTGTTTCGCGTCTGATGCTCGTCACGCTTCGCCCAAGAAACGGCGATGGACGGGGGCCGTGGAAATCCAAGCAGCTAATTATTAAAGGGATTACTGTGGATGTTTCCAAAAGGGTATGCAAATGTGAGGTGCCTCGTTAATTAAAGGCATTAGGACTGACACAGTAGCGTTCAGGGAAAGTACATGATTCACCCTCCCTCTGAAGTATTTTTTAATTGTTGGTCATTCTAATAATAATAATAATAATAATAATAGGCTTAACAAATCACTTTCTTGCAGGGGTTTCTGGGAAAGTTGACACACCTTTTTTTTTAATCCATGAGCTCTCATCCAGTTAAAGTTCAGGTGCCCCAGTATTCACCCTACAGACAT
>JAODUD010000082.1:1793876-1819413 GCA_026784285.1 Stomatorhinus walkeri
GGGGGTAGGGGGCAGAATGAGCTGGTTGGGATTGCTGAATTTGGAAGGGGGAGCCGGTCTTACTGTAGGACAGAGAGTGAAAGAGTTCACAGCTGATTCAGCCATCAGCCGGCATGCCCCATGCCCCTGATCTGCTTTTGTGGTTATGCACAAAGGATAGATCTGCCCCCTTTACTATAGTTCATTTACAAGCTTTTTACTTCATTTGTCCTGCAGAGACCGAAATATTGAAAGGAGCCAGCTCTCTCTCTTTCTCTAATCCCTCTATTTTCAAGGTCACTCACGGTTATTGATATCCAGTGGCTTGGACATCACCAACTAAAGAATAATCCCCTTGAAGAAAGGTATGATCCAGAGGTCAGCTGACCTAATCTGCTACCTAACTCACTTACCCAGTGGTGCAATATAGACACCCAGGTCTTCAAATGCCGATTAAAGACAGATAAATTTATAGTAGCAGCCAGAGGAGGTGAGTCACCAGCTGGCACCTTCCTTGGTAACAAACAGGTTTAAAAGCAGACGTTTCTGTGTTGAAATCTTGTTTACATAGCATTGTGGTGACTTAAGGCTCTCTGCCATGAATGATCTTGAACAGAAGAGAATAGCACCTCAGTCTCCTGATCTGGAAGCAGCTCTGGTTCCTAAGCGGGGGCTGGTAAGTCTTTATGAACCCTCATGGGTCACCAGTTTCCCTTAGACACGCTGAGTAATGCTCACGAATGGCCTGCGAGTTATGGCGCAGTGTGTTATAGTACTTTAGCCTGGATAGAGCTGATCTAGGAGACCCGCAGATCCGTGTGTGAGAGTGTGTGTCAATGTGCACAGCAACATTTACAGTATATGAGGTGCCTGGGGTGAAATGAAAAAATGAAATAGTGCTTTGTCTTCCATTTGTGCAAGTATGAGTACTGGTAGGGGAGAATGCTCTCCTTTCAGACACACACACACACACATATATATATATAAATATAAATAGAACTTGAGGTCTGAGCACAGGGTCAGCCATTTATCTGGCGGGGGGGTTAAGGGCCTTGCCCATGAGCCACATTTGCTCAAGGCTCCATGAGTCTGTCGGCCCCGGGATTAAACCCGGTGATGTTCCTAACCTGCTGAGCCACATACTGCCCCCAGTGGTATCACACTGTATCACGCCTGTGTTTGCTGCAGTGGGTTCCACACCTACCAGGTAAGCACCATTACATCACCACACACAGCCAATGGCGTTTCGTTACCCCTCCTGACTCTGCTCCCCATAAACAACCACCCAGCTTGCCAATTCCCCTCGAATATCTCATAATATCCCCCCGGCTGTATTCAGCGGGTCTCGTAACAGGTTTAGTATTCATGAACCAGGTCTTAATGCGCTGCAGACATTTCCATTTGAAAAGGGCATCCCAAAAATTTGGCCAGAAATCATTTTACATTTGTCCATTAAAGAGTCACCCTGGTCCTCGCCATACTACATTTCTAAAGATAAGCAAAATCCTTCTCAAAGCTGTAACTATGCTGGTCCCTCGACGTGTCTATGCATGTTCTGACCAGCCATGATCTCTGCTTTCCTCCTGAAGCTGGAGTCCTGGTTCTTTGTGGACATCGTAGGTGCGATCTTCATACTGCCGCCTTACGTGGGCCAGCACCGAGACCTGACTCAGTGATGGGCTTCGGCTTAAACCTTCACCACGGTGAACACTTTTGCTTTTAGCAAGCAAGTCCACTCTTCCTGTTTCCATAATGTTAGCATTCCTGGGGGGGGGGGGGGGGGTGTTGGTAGCCAGTTGACCTTGGACCCCCAGATGTTTTTTATCCTCCCTACTTGGGAGTTTTTGCTTCCTCTCCACCATTGCCTTTTTTCTTTCATTCTTTCTTTCTGTCTTCCCCTTTTCCCCATTTCATACATCACTCTGTATAACGTATTACCACACATCCACGTACTGCGGCTCTGTTGTGAAAGATGCCATGCAAAGATAAACTGAACTGAATGAATAACTGGCCATTTAATTGACTTTTCGTCGCTGTTATATAAACGCCGCCACTGTACACACAACTTTCAGCTCAATCAACGCGTCGCGGTATAGATTTGCTAATGAATGCACTGAATACATCGATGGATGACGTAGGTGTGGCGTGTGGCGATGTAAGCCCGCATTTATCTATGATCTTAGGCTTTCCTGAGCTCTGACGCATATCTCAGGTCATGCAGCCTGTTGGGCCGGCGTCCCTCTACGGGAGGCAGCCTCAATTAAAGCCAAGAAAAGAACGGAAATGGCTTCAACGCCTTTAAAACCCGCCTTTTTTCTTTTTTAGTGGTCAAACTCAGGCACATCATTGGATGCTGTGCCCCTGTACGCTTTTAATCATTTAAAGCCAAGGCACCATTGCCACAGTCTCTGCGTGTATATATTACATACAAAGAGTGCAGGGTTTTCTAACAGGGACGATTCGCTGATGTAGATACAAGCACATAACGTACCATATTTTGCTACACTGCCCAACTAGGTCACTCTGGGGGGGGGGAGTGACAAGCTAAGTGAATAAACTGTAAGTGTGACGTGAAGATGGAACTGGGACAACTGGGCTGTGCTGAGGAAGCCTCGGAGAAGACACTCTGGGTTGGTAGAAGAACAGTTGAGGTCTCCATGTCAAGAACTGGTAACACGAGATCCGGATCCCACAGGTTTCTCCTGGTAGCATCCAGATTGCAAAAAAAAAACATCCCAGACTTCAGTGGAACTAATTCGTCTTTTGGATTCTGAAGAAACAGAAACATCCGGAAGGAAGGTCACTCTGGCATCTGTCTAATTTGGTTTACTGCCTCTCTCAGACTGGCAGGCTGACAGCCGCCCCCACCTGCCAAACTATAAGCTGTTGAAACCCATCTTCCGCCCCTCTCCCGTGCGCCGTTGCCGGGGTGTTGAACTGGGTCGCGGGAGGCCTTACTCACAAGCTGTGCTCTCGACTTTTCTGCTGAGCGGCGAGGCCTGCGGCGAATTTGGCCGCCATCAAGATGCATGTCCTGCGAAGCCTGTGTTGGTTTCCAGCGCTGAGTACACAGCTTATGGGTGGGGATGACGAAGTGACCCAGCAGGAAAGAGATTGATAAAAACTCAACCAAGTCAACTTTTTAATATGTAAAACGCTTCTTCTTTTTGAATTTGTTCCACAGCTAACATGCTAACTGTGGTTAACATTGCTGACAGCTGCTCGCTAACATGCTATGTTTAACATTGCTTACAGATGCTCGCTAACATACTAACTGTGTTTAACATTGCTGACAGACGCTCGCTAACATGGTAACTGTGTTTGCCTACATGTCATTGTCAGATTTCTGAGCAAATTAATATGTCGTTAAACCTCCATTACATGGGGTTTAGTGAATAAACATGTTTTTCTGGCCTGAGACAGAACTGAATGACACTAACATCCTGACGAACAGCCTCAGTGAAAACACAAACACTTATCAAAGTGTCACAGACAATAAGCAACCAGGGTTTAAGCTTCAGGCGAGCAAATGTGATCAAAATATCCTCAAATAGTCAGGAGAAATTTCCTGGCTAATGAGCTCATCTACAATTTCCTCAGAAGAGGTCGCCTAGCTGGCATCTTCTGTTGGAAACCACCGTCCTTAGACTAAATGGTTTGCATACCATTGCTGAGTCTCTGCCTCATATTGATCTTCAGCAATATTCAGAGGCGCTACCTGATTAGCTCTGGGAGCAGGATTGCAGGGATCAGTGATCTTTTATAATATAATTGATAGTACAGTTATTGTCATTCTGTATTACTTTGTGCTGGTATAACTACTAACTTTCACCCAGGAAGTATATAAAAACTTGACAAAAAATTGATTGCACCAAGCCATCAGTGGACTTGTTAGTCACCTCCAGTCAATGCACACACAAGCAGACATTTCAACATATCCAGTGATGGAAAGGAAATCCTACACAAGGGTGACTAATTTGAAATGTCAAGTGTTAGCGAAACAAATGTCAATTACTTCAGGTATACAGTGGTACCTCACAACTCGAATTTAATCCGTTCAGAACTCCGGATCGAATCCTAAAAAATTCGAGTTGTGATCGAATTTTCCACATAAGAAATAATGGAAAACCATTTAATTGGTTCCTGGCCCCCCAAAATGACACCTACATATGTTTTTTTAGCATTTAAACACAAATAGATCAAACAAGAAGAGCATATACTGTACTAAACACATCTAAGCACATTTATCAAAACACTAATTTGTAAAGTAAGAAAATAAATGTGTCCAAACAATGTGTCCTGCCCCGATCGTCCGCTCCTTCCTTGTGCCACACCCACTTGTTAACACCGTGTGGAATTCCCGTGTGATCAGCTGTTTCTGGTTGTTGTCATTAGTCCTCTGTATTTTGGTCCACGTTTCAGATTGTTTCCCCAGTCTGGTCATTGTATTGTCCGTCTGCGATTTGCCTGCCTTACCCGTAATTAAACCCCATATTCCCCAATACCCTGACATCTGCGCCTTTGTCTCTGCTCCGTCCCCACTGGCCACGACAATATTATTATAATTAAATGTATTAATGGTTTAATATTAATATTAAAATAATTCATAAGAAATCTTTATTTTAAAATGTATTTTATTTAATAATAATTACTGTTACTGTCTATCATTGTCTTTATGTATATTTGCTGTCTAAATATATGTATTCAGCTAGTGTAAACATGCATGATGCTATCACAGTGAATGCCAGGCTGAGCCTGAAGCTTTACCCTGTTTCCGCTGAGAGACATGCTGCATTTCCCCACGTGTACAACTTATCTTAGGTCAGCGTTCAAGGTTTGACTTCTGAGATTTAGATCGAGTTCTACGTAATATGTTTTTTAACTGGTTGGTTCGACTTTTAAGAAATTTGAGTTCTAATGAATTCGAGAACTGAGGTACCATTGTAAATATAAAAAAGCCATCTTTAGTCACAGTCCTGCCAATGCTGCGTAAATATCTAGTATTTCCAAGAAATCGAACCTATTTTCGAATCTATTTTCAGTCAGGCATGGACAGTAGGTTAGGGAGATACTAATGGAAATCCCCTGAAGTCGCATCAAAGTGCTGAGACGGACCTCGGCTTGTTCCGTCCTCTGCCGGGAATCATCTACCATATCGACGTGCTGTCAGAACCCTGCTGGATACAGCAAATCGGTACAGCGTAGGTGGATACATGTAGCTTAGGGAGATAAGGACCTGCATCCCTGTACAGAAGGTTCCGGTTTCAAACTGTGTAGCCAGCAGAGTGATCATATCACCACTGGCCTTTTGAGGAAGGCCCTTGAGGTGATGCGGGCTGAAATGCGAAAGATGAAACGTCGTATCGACCTCCTGAGAAGCCGCGTTCAATTAACCCCTAACAACGCAATAGCGGCTGGAGTTCTGCCTTCGAGCGCTGGGCCCCAGGAAAGAGAACAGACGACGATCTCCAAAGCAACAAGATGCACTCACTTGTGACGAGAGTGAACATGCCGTTCTGGAAGCCTGAAAATCTGGGCAGAAGATAGAAAATCGTAGACTCGTGCTGTTTATGTGGTTACTAGGAGTTGGGATCAACTTGATGGCACCTGATAATAATTGTAATATTCTGTAGGGCTCTTATGAGAAAGCTGATGAGCATTTCCTCCGAAACACTGCAAAATATACAAAGACCTGAACGAAATCCACATTTACAAAAAAAAAAGCCAAAATTTACAGGCCAATTTTGTAAATGTTTGGATTACGAGCTGGTTGCCAGGGTGTCTTTTCTCATGCTTTGCTCAGTAATACAGCGAGTGGCTCGTGACAGCAAATGCCACGGGATCCATAAACATCCACGGCTGCTTTCAAAGCCAGATAATGAAATCGTCGTTATATCGTTATTGGAACCCATGACAACAGAAAGCCAGTGTTGGCCAAAGGTCCATTGTGCTGGACACAATAGGCGGCTGCCCGAATTTTATGCAGGCTTGGTCTTCCAGTCCGAAATCTGGTACTATGGTACTGGGTTACGTTGACCAGAGAGCAGATATTACATTCACCCAACAACGGAACCAGAGAAACATGCGCAGATTGTGGTTTCACCCTGTGTTTCACAGTCCAGTATGAATATATGCCAGCGATGTCTGTGTTTGCCAGCAGATTTTGCCAGTTCTTGTGTTGGCTAACTGGCTATTTCTGAACTGGGTTTTCTGCTATGGTCCAGCCGCTTCTGTCAACCAATTCATCGACATTCGTAATGCCGCTATTAAGCTGTCATTGGTCGGCGCATAAGTCTTACTGCAACACTGGCCTTACATGGTCAACTGTCCCGGAACTCTGAGTTACGTTCAGCTAATCGAATAATTAAAGAACAAGGGAAGGTTGGATGGCTGTGTTTCATTGGTTATAGGAAACCCCTCTGCTTAGCAGCGACTCTTGCATTTAAGCTGTAGATCGCATCCTGTGGGTGAGGATAGGAGGTGCCTATGTGTGAAACTGAATTAAGTTCTGTCACCTCCAGAAAAGAACTTCCAAAGAAGTGAATTAGATTATTGTTTTGTTGGCATTTCCATATGGAAGAATCTATATTTATTGTGTTTCTCTCTTTTTTACAGAACTTTGGTCGCACCCGTAGTGGGGATCTGTTGTCGTCGCTCTTCTTGGGAGAGGCAGGTTAGATGTTTTTCCCTCCTTAAAAAACCAGTTTAATCTGACTGGTGACGATGAAGGCAAAGCTGGAAACCATCAAGTCGTTGTTGGTCCATTTATTTATCCTCACGTGATGGCTAAATGCAGGCCATTGTACCGGCCCAGGGATTTTGGTGTGGTTAGCATTACTGCCATTTACATACCACCTTAAGCTAATGTCATTGCAGTGCGGCCACCATTTATAACAGAAGACAACCATACCTATAACCATATCTTTTTAGAATGTTAAGTCGGAGAATTTTTCCAAAGAATATTTTGGGAGCCGTGGGTTGAGGAGCAGAGTGTGAAGTCAGATCCAGAAGCAAATTCATGGTCTGGATCACAGTCCAACACGCATCGATCTGACAGCTCAGGTTGAAAGTAGGTCGGCTTTGACACTCTCGCAACGTCAAAGGCTTCCTCCTCATTTCCTTACGCTGGAGTGCTCCTCAAACTAAACTTCTCCTTTAATAGGCCCACTCTCTTGTCAGCGCACTGCAACTTCAGCTCCACCAACAGTTAAAAGCTTGGTTCATATAGTGGTTGTAAAGTGACTGGCTTGTAATGTCCTCTGCCACCAATGCTTGGAGCTCCGGTAATAGGATAACGCAGATTCAATCTTAACCTAGGCCAGTGTATAAATATCATAGAAGGGCTTTCCACAGTAATACACATTTATTACACAAAAGTCCAGCAATAGGAGTCCTAACCATTCTAAATTAAAAAATAAATTAAAAATAAATTAAAGAATATTGGAATTTATGAAATAGCTTCATTCAGTAGGTTATTCAAATATACCATTGGCATTTGTACTACTGTTATCTGGGAACTGCAATTTGTAATTACTTCTTGTGGAGAAAAATAACATGATATCTGAAGTGCACTTTTCCATTACTCACTCGGTCCACGGGATATGTTTTCAAGAAAACTTTTGTGGACTTAGTGAGTTTTCGAAAATTTAATATAAATTCTTCGTTGGATTACATGAGGACTGAGTGAGCTTTTGTTCCAGATACTGTAACATGAAAGGGAAGCCTGACTTTAGGTCTCAACAAAAACAAAATATAGTCTGCGTGAGTTTTGGAAATTTGCCATTGACTAATCAAACTTCCAAATGCTTGCAGGCAAACACATACAGGTAGCCTGACATCATTTTTCTACTAACGATACATTTGAGAATAACGGTATAAAATATAATAGTTGGAACCCATGCATTGCATGCAGTAATGAGAATCATAATGTATAAAAGTGAATTCCATCCAGAAATAAACACTAGTTGCCCTCTATATTAAAACAAAGATGTTTTTTTTCACCTGATCTTGGAAACCAACCTCTATCTTCAATAAAGCAATCGGCACTTTGCAGAAGTACCACGAGCCATAGTTGTTGACATAGCAGGCTAGTTAGCAAGAAGTGCTAAGCTGGAGCTGCACCGCTGTTTGTCACCACTGCCAGGTGAGCCATGTAGAGACCAGAGAGCCTTTCCTGGTGTTTTACAGTGGATTCTGGGGCACATTAAGACTCTGTGCCTTGAGCCATATAGATGAAAACTCTCTTTCTTGTGGCTTGTTACTTCATGTGTTCCTTTGCTGTTATGTTGATCGTCATTCCATTAACGCAGTGATACCTGCACGTATCGCCGAACTATTTAGGTCTGTGCGTTAGCCCGTTAAAGGGCAGTCACTTCTCAGGTCTAGCAATTCCCATGCCAGGAATGTCCCAGTTTTGTGTGATTTTGGGCCACATTTTAGCAGACACAGTGCCCAGCACTGTACTTAATGTTGAAGCCTAGTTGTCAGGCTATGATGTCAGCTTCCCTTGCAGTTCCCTTCGAACCCCATTCAAGCCGGGGCTGCTGTCTTTTACCGGGGCCCTGGCCTGTCGGCCTGCTCCTCTCCTGCTGTACCTCCAGCCCATGCATGCATTCAACTTGTGCTGGTCGGATCCGATCTTTACCTGCTTACCATTACCATACTGAGTACCGCCTCTCAACCATGTTGGTGACCACCCTTTGGTACCTAAGTGACCCGGGTTCAGCTGTGCTCGACACAGTGGGCAGAACAGGCAGAATATTGGACACCTAATGGCCTGTGCTGCAGGTTTGAAAGACCTCTGGCTGCCTCCTGTATATGGTGAACTTGTGTAGCATCTGAACTTGCATATATTAAAGCATGAGTAAATCCAGGCCAAAATTTTATTTCAACTAACAAGTCAGGTGGTCTGTGACTGTGACTCTTTAAACTCAACTGGTTGGTTGGAACAAAATCTTGGACTGGATTTTTACTTTCTGGACCTGAACTATCCACCTTTGTTTTTATGCACAGGATAATTGAAAGCTGTGATCTAACACAATACAGGAAGGTTGTTCATTAATAGAAATTTAATAGAAGATTTAAAAAACTATAACCATAATGTGGGTTCACGTCCCCCCTTTACACACTTCTGACTGAGGTAACTTTGTGACTCTACCTCACCCCTAATGGTTAAATGTGTGTGCATTACTGCACTGCACTGGACTGCTCTCCCATCCAGGGTGTAGCCAGTCTATTGCTCTGATTACCAGGATAGAATGATAAACATGGATGTGCATGTGCTGAAAATGAATGAATGCATATCACCCCGAACATGCATGGGCACTGAAAATTTCACTGATCACATTTAAATAATGCAGTGGAATATTGCACTGTTTCCGATGCATCCCAGTCCGAAATGGGTCTGTCACTGTGCAGTCTTTCTCATAAGCAGTGGTGATGAAGTTCAGTATAATGAGTATTAATTACACCTACAGCTAGAGATCATAATAAACTGTGTTTTATTCCAGGTTCTTTTTTCCTGAGTGCACATTAAATGAGTCACATCTTTGTTTGTCGGGCTGCTGCAAACTTTTAATTCTCCATCTGAACCTCTTAGTTCGTTTGTCATGTTAAATGACAAGAAGGCATTTCCTGTAGACAGCAGGATGCAGGGATTTTGTGGTGCACCTTCAATAAGCCATTATCAAATGGCTACACTTTTTTTATTTATAAAATATTTTTATAATGACAGTCACCAAAATATGCTAATATGCCCATGAAAGCTGGCTTTGCCGGATTAATGTCATCCTAGTCCCTAAAATAATCTATTCACTTTGTATCTTTATAAAAAAAAGGTTTTTCGATAATGTCATTTGTACTTATATTTCAATGGAGAATGTGCTTATGCGTTATGCTGTTTTTATATATATTAAGATACACCATTCATCTTGAGACTTTTTATTTTATTTTATCAGGTTTAGTTGAGCTCCGTCTAGGAGAGAACAGATGCGGCAATTTCATTATGTTTACATCAGTTATTTGTAACACGGAGGTTTGTCGTAATGTGTTTTCTGCCGTAATGTTGCACACTTGTAATGATCCGTTCACAGATAATTGTCTGCCAACCGTGACTCAACAGAACAAAAAATCACACTGAAGTGAAACTGTAGCGGATCGTTGATGTTTGTGTTTCCACTGATACTTCTCTCTCTCTTGATTTTTTTTGGTATTCATAAACTCCGTGGCCTCAGACCTCTGGGAGTGTGGGTTTGATTCCTGGCACAGACTCTCTGATTATTGATTTAGCATATTAGCTTGTTCACGCACAAAACTACCTCCCAAACATATATTATAGTAACATATGATAAGATTAGATTGGATTAGGTTCAACTTCAGTGTAATTGTACAAAGAACAAGTACTCAGCCAACAAAATGCAATCAGTACACTGTTTAAAAGTCTGCATCAATGCAACATTGTTTGTGTGCATGTTTGCAGCAGTGCATGTTAAATGTGACACTCATGCTGCTTTCTCCTTACACCTGCAGGGTTTCCTCTCCTCAGTCCCGCCCCCCATTCACATCCTGGAACATTGGCTGTACCCCCAAACTGACACACCTGTCCCCCAATGTTCATGTGAGCTTTTATCTTAATATTCCGAAAAGACTTCATGTGTGACAGAGCTAATTGATGATCTATTTTTAGCCTTTTGATTATATTTTTACGCACACACAAAAAAACTATCAACACTGCATCTAATTTCACGAATAAACATAAAGTAATCTCTTTGGTATACCCAGTATGCATGTGTGGTGTTTTCTGCTTAAACAAAAATAACGTTAAACGATTCCGCCATGCAGTAACAGCAGCTGAAAGATCTGATGTCTTTTCGCTAGCCATTGTTTAAATGAATGCAGTGACATGGTATACAATGATGTCCACCAGGGAAACAATATGGTTAGGGAATTTCAAGATCACACATCGAGGTAACTAATCTAACACGTTCATAATACGTGCGGAAAAAAAGAAACAGTGGGTGGCAATTTACACAATCAGTCTTTCAACGGAGAGCGCGGCAGCATCTGTAATGAATATAACAATAGGACGATCGACAGCATATTCCACACACTGACATCTAATCTTTAGTACAACCTTTGATATCTTTCACCGCAATCGACTCGCGGATCAATTTTAATCAGTCGGCCCAGGAGAGCCGAGCGATCCTAGATGGAGAGACGGTGAAATAAACGTCCGGCCGTTGTCGTAGTAGCCTGTTGCCGTGAGACAAAGGAGGTAAAAATCAGAGCCAGAGAGCTACAAACCCATGTCTTTGGCTTCTGTCCGGACAACGGTGAGGCGGCCTCCTTCTGTGCGCTGTACAGAATGCACCATGCAGAGATTCTGGGAGGGCACCGCAGGGCCAGCGGGAATGGTTTAATCTGGGGACAAGATAATTTGCCATTCACCCTGTAGTTTGGCATGGCTGTCAGCGACCGGGGTTGCCGGCGTCTCGGGCAGAAGTGGGGCTTTTAATCACGAATAAGTCCCGAGAACCTGACAGCGAGGTCCCCCAGGAGCTCGAAAGCAGAGGATTCAGCTAATAGGAATACTTTCCAGAAATTGCACCTTATGGTTATTGTGGAAGGAGATTGTTTACCCTTGGATATTTGGTTTGGAGTTTAGATGGCCTATATAGTCAATTACACCTTTAAATAATCACTATTTTACATTTGATTACTACTGGGCATGGCACTGTTTACTGAAGATAGCAATCAGGGGGCCTCTCAGACTGGTTCAATACTGACGCAGTGGTAATGTCCCCCACCAGAAGCACATTCACCATCAACCTCGACGCTCTACATGCGTTGACCTTACACAGCAACTGTCATTGGTTCATCATATCTCACATCACTACTCAACCTTTTTTTTGAGGAATTCTAACAGTTTTTTAATTTATTTTGAAACTGCATGGAAAACATTTTGCACAGAAGAACCGTTTTCCTCAGTCTAACGATCCAAGTAAACAATCGACATCTGTGCCTACACTGCACATCTTGTCCCACTCAGCGACTGGATCTATTGCACTACGTGTTCAAAACTATCCTATTTTTCCATAAAAAGCTTGGCTTGCCTTATATGCATTCAACTGCGCAAACACATTTCAAATGCTCACAGCATACCAGGCCTTAATGCTGCCTGCTTCTCCTCACTCTGAGCAAACTCTAGGTCTCCTGAAGTGATTCCTTTTCCAGAAGCATTTTTCACAAAGATTAGATTATGTCCACAGTGGGCATTGCCAAGGGGCAATAAATAGGTGAGAAAAAAACATCAACTAAGGCCAACAGCTTGGAACGGAGCGGTAAGGATTCGACAAATTGTCAGTTGATTCCCTTTTCTCTTGTTGAGATCAAAGACTGTCAGAGGGTTACATACTTGTTGCACTATTTTTATGTCATTTATTCAATTGTGTTGTCTATTGTAGTGTTTACTAATACGGTCCCAGGGACCTACAGCCAGTCCATGTTTTTGCTCCCTCCGCGCTCCATGCCAGACAATCCATGTTCTTGCTCCCTCCCACTCCCTGCCAGACAGTACGTTTTTATTCCCTTCGAGCTCCCTGCCAGACAGTCCATGTTTTTGCTCCCTCTCAGCTCCCTGCCAGACAATCCATGTTTTTGCTCGCTCCTAGCTCCGTCAGACAGTCCATGTTTTTGCTCCCTCCTAGCTCCGTCAGACAGTCCATGTTTTTGCTCCCTCCCAGCTCCCTGCCAGACAATCCATGTTTTTGCTCCCTCCTAGCTCCGTCAGACAGTCCATGTTTTTGCTCCCTCCTAGCTCCGTCAGACAGTCCATGTTTTTGCTCCCTCCCAGCTCCCTGCCAGACAGTCCATGTTTTTGCTCCCTGCCAGACAGTCCATATTTTTGCTCCCTCCAAGCTCCCTCCCAGACAATCCATGTTTTTGCTCCCTCCCAGCTTCTGAGAACCGGATTAGGAAACACTGATCTATTGTATTACTATTACTATGTATGATGCTTGCAATAGGAGTGCTTGCTACCTCAATTCGTTCTGCATGTGCACAATGAGAACAAATCTGACATTGACGCATGCAGTTTGTCTGCAAACACTGATTCTGCACTGGCAGGAAAACCTCAAGCTTATCACCTTACAGGCCATGCAAGCGGATGGAAAAGGCCTCTACTCATCACCATCTCAGAAGCCGGCCCAAGTTCCTCCCCATCCAGGAAGGAGCATGCTGAGCAGGCTGCTATTATTTCACTCGTATCGTGAGTCATTAAAGGAAAGGTCAGCCGTTTAGGTCATTACTCTGCTGGACGGCTAGGATTTCAGATCACAGGTGGCGTGCTGAGGCAATATTGCTGAGCTATTTCTTTGTTTTCACCCGTCACAGAAACACAAACAGAAACATGTGATCCATTTATTGTGGACTGGTTGTCAAGCGCATCTGAGTGTGAATCAGACTTTGTTTCAGCGGGTGCCCACTGAGGCTTGTCGATTTACAGCTGATGTAGTGAGGCTGGCACACTTTCAGAGGCGCGAGCCTTGCAGCCACCCGAGTCAATTAATGCACTAAAATGCATGCATGCATCTTTATCAGGTAGTGTGCACTTTGCGAGCAGGTGAATACATACTGTGTAATACATACTTCAAAAATGTCTCACCTGCCAAATCTCAGGGTTTTTTTATTGTTTTGTTCTTTTTTTTACCATGTTGCCTGCCAGTTCTATGACATTATTTACCTAATGTTGTTTTTTTGGTACTTATTTTCCAGTGATATGACTAAACACACCTCAGTGGTGTCTGTTGTAATTGTAAGCATTTCTCGCACAACTCGTTCCTACAGGATTACACACAAAAAACTACATTAAAAAACAGACCCAAGTCTCCCAGGCCCTTAAACTAAAAGAGCTGTGTAAGATACACTAACCAGACTCCATTAATTCCCTCTTGCTTTTAAAAGCTCTCCTGCTTTCCAACTGTATAGTGCGTATGAGCAACCGTGTGGGTCAGATTGAGGGGAATACAATCTCCTCAGAGAATTATTACTTAACTGAATCTAGCAATCCGACCCACCATTGTCTTTCACTGATTAGCCTATTAGGAATGCAAAGGGCCATTTTTAAGTGTGGGAAGTGCAGAGTACACAGTCTTTTGTTACAAAGAATCTTTAGTATACTAAAAGGAATGTGGCATACGGTGTGGACCACTCACGCATTTCTAAGGCAATTTCACCAATGTTGCACATTATGGTTTCAGTTCATGCACGTGGTTTCCGCAGATATATTATAAATTGACATAAATATTATATATATGAATATTATTATTTGCAAGCTGCAACGCCGCAATCTGCAGGTCCACGGCCCCAGTAGGAGGGACCGATCGCAGTAGCCGTACTTCCTTATTTATCTGCGGGATTGACAAGTACTGACATCAGCGGAAGAGAGCACCCTTTAGTCTCCGCCGGCTACCTTTCCCGGCCCTCCTGTTAACCTTTACGGCGCAGGCCAGCAGACCACCGCCGCCCCCCCGGAAAGCGCGAGGACCGGTGCGCGGCTGCCCCGGGGGCGAACGTGAGCGCGACGCCCCGCGACACGGACGTGCAGCGGCACGAAGGTAAAGCAGCCGCTTCCGCGTCGCGCTCGCCGATGTGGGGCGCAGTTTAAGGGCAGGGAGGCTGGTCTCCGAAGGGGTTAACCCAGCATTTACCGACGAGGCGCCGGTAAAAAAAAAAAACACACAACCACAGCTACTTTTAAATATCAGTCAAAGTCTCGCTTAAAAATAACGTTTTAACTTAAAAAGCAAACGGACGCTACCTCGGCTAAACCGGCTCGCAGGTCAGTGTCCTACATGTCAGTTCAGGTGATTGGGGCGACACATTTAACTGCACTTGGTAGACATTACATAAGGCTGCCTTTTAATTAAATGTGTATTTATGTTTTTTCCCTCCTCGGTTTATACCGCAGTGTCCTTAGAAGGTCTCTACCTCCACCACCGCGAAACCATGAAGTGACGAAAAGCGTCGGCAGCCCCGGGATATCTCTACACGCGGTCTAACAGAAACAAAAAACACCCCGACGCTCTCCCAAAGCCGAGGCGATCTCCCGGCCCCGGTTCCCGGAGGATGCCAGCCGGTAAGCGGCGTCTCTCCCCCTTTCTGCCATATTTCTCCATGCTAAATTAGCCGGTTAGCTAATGCGTTTGACTGCTAATCGGGAGGGAGTGCAGAGGGGGGCGGGGGTGACCCCAAGCACGACAAACCGAGACCGAAATGAAACGTTTTTGCCTAAAATGTGATGAATTCTTCTTTTCTGTTTATTTTAAGTAAGTCGTGGTTGACATTGTGATTGGCGTGCCGCAGGGGTTAAGATTACCTGCACAGCGCTGCCGCTTTCGAGTTAATTCTACGGCAGCAAACAGCCAGTCGCCGAGAAATAAACGCAAACGGACCGAGGATATATTATTCATTTTAAACGATAAAAACCCGTGTAACAAGTTTTAACATGTGTCCTGGTCGGATTAAGTAGATTTACAGCGCAGCTGTTAAAACGGTTAAATCCGGTTCCCACGCACTGCTGTATAAATGACATTTATTGCGTTGCTTTTCTGTTTTAACACAGACCGCCGCTTATAATGTTGTAAGCTGAATAAACACGAGAGGCACCAATTCCTGTTAGGTGTGTTTGTTTTGCTGCAAAACGTTGAGTTAGGAAAACAGAAATCATCCCCCGGGAGTGCGTGTGTGCCTGTCGCGTTATGTTTGATGAAGCGGGTTTGGAAGCACGCTGACCCGGCCGGTGCTATGCCGGGTCTGCTGTGTGTTTGCCGTGCAGAACCGATCATAATGGGTTTATTAAGGTACTTTGTACATTAAGGCTCAGAGTGCGTATGTATTCTCTGGTGGATGCCGCAATCCCGCCCCGCTCCCTTAGATTAACCACAGTGTGACGTTCAGCTGATTAACTTTACTGTGACCTACCTTTAATCTCGGTCAGATAGACCCCTGAGAGAACATGCTGGAGATCCAGGGCCTCAGCTGACCTTGCAGGAAGGGCTTTCACTTTCCTGATTTTGGGGCAGTACTGAACTGATGTATATATAGATTTTTATATGAAGATGCAACAATTGACTGCATAATACTGTTGCTGTGGCATGTCTTGTAATTGGATTAAGCGTCTGTTTTTTAATGTCCCATAACCTAAAAGTGGTTTGATCAGTGTGGCCTAAAACTTGCTTGGGTGTTGTGGTATTGACATGTTTCTGTAAGAAGGCCATCACATCTGGGGAAATGGAATTTGGCTGCCCTTCCTGTGTGCAAGGGGATGCTCTGTAAGCTCTTTAGTAGTTGGTGCTACTGGTTTAAGTATCATTGAATATTATTGCATTCCTGGGCTCCAAATTGGAGGAACAGAATTTAGCTTTAATCGTAAGGTATGTGGGACTTTTGATAAGTTTCACATCCACAGAGGAAAGGACAGGGATTTTCGGGGAGCCTTATGCATGTTGGAGCTCCCAAGAAAATAAAGCAATGTTTGATACATCAGCGTGTTGCCCTTGATCAGCGGGGAAAGGAGAAGAGGCCAGATAGTTATGCTTTGTCACATGATGTATGTTTCAAGATGCTTCTCTTCTTGAAAGTCGCATCACGATGATGTCATGCCACAATGGTTCATTGCTCTTTACTGGCAGTTTTGATTGGCTATGTGTTGAAGATTTATTAATTGATTGAATGGTGGGTTTTTATAAAAATATTTTAGTGCTGTTCATAGAGTAGGAGTTTGTTTTGGTGGGTGAGCTGTCCTGGATTACGGGCTTTGATGTGAAAGTGATGCAAGTTGTAGACATAGGCATAAAGTTTATCCTTCCAATAATCAGAAATGGCCAATACAACCCCCCCCCCCCTCCAATAATTATGCTGTCATGATGAATGAGTGGGGACCTCACCCCGCACCCCTTGTTCAATCCAAAGTTACGCCATTGTGTGTAGACTACCTATGGTTTAGAATTGACTGCCAGAATCAGAATCACAATTATAGAGAGAAATACACTCATTTTTCTTCTTCACGGAAATTGACTTTCAATTTTCTGTCATCATGTAAAAATATATATTGCAGTTTAAACTGTAAATGGAGATTTTTTTTTGTAATTGTTTTTTTCCCTTGGTACATGACAGCTGTCTCAGTTGGGGCCCCTTTTCTTGGAGTTTTTTTTTGGGTAGCCAGATTTATGAGAGACAATTTAGGTTGTTTAAAATATACCAGTGAGAAAAGTGAATTGCTTACTATCGCATAAGCTGCGTAATTGTTGATTGTCTGTTGTTTGATAAACTGGGGAGAGCTAAATTGTGTTGTTTTGATGTTATGATTAATCCTTTTCCTCTACCATCTCTGATTTATTGTATTCTGAGTAGGAATATATAATGCAACATTCTCATGGAGTAATTATAATATCCATAAAGAACTGGACTTATTTCAGTGCACGCTAGTGTCTTTGTACTATCTGCAATATATATTTTTTAATAAACAATAATACATTTATGTGCTGTGTGTGGGGTAATTAAGCCATTTGGAAAAGCTTTGTATGACTGCTTTATACTTCTTAGTAGTCACATGAGCTGTTAATCTTCCCTTTAATCAATGGGGAAGCCTAAAAGCTTACCAACAGTTGTGAAAGTCTAGGTGTGTTGTGATATTTGGATTGCATCAACAGTGTTGTTCATCATGAATTAAGGATGGGTGGTTTAGTCACCAATCCTACATTTCCCTTAGTATTTTTTTAAATGTACCAAAGATGCTATTCCAATGACTCTTCACCTCTGAATATATTTCTTCAGTTGGAATAAATGTTTCCCTGTTATCTCTCTCTTAAATATGAAGACATGTTGCAAGCAGGCCTTTGGCAACGCTGCCTCCTTGTGTGCTAGTTTTGTTTGATTTAGTCTGGTCAAGCCCAGGTGAGCAAGGCCGCATTTCTGCCCTAATTGCGGTGAGAAGCTCTGAATAGTTACCCATAATCCTTGGCGCTGATGTCTGCTCATTGGCTGGCTGCGACCTAGGGGGTTTTCGCTTTCCGAGCCAGTGCTCTTCAGCCTTCTCTGTCTGGCCACAAGAGCAACTTGCATAACCTCAAATGTGCTTTCTTGGTCCTGATTTTTAATTTTTTTTTAATTTCTTCATTTATTTTTGCTTTTTGGCTGTTAGGAATAAACACTAAATGCTCTTGACTCGGAAAATCTCCCTGTTACGGAAGGGAAAAATCACTTTGGGTCAGAGTCGTCACGTGCGAGGAGGGCACATGAAACCTGAGCTTAGCTGCTTCTCAGGGCCCCTGTTTACTATCATTCTGTCTTCCTGGGGCAGGAGTCTCTTGCACAAAGGAGGTGCTGGTTCTCTGAGTTCTTAAAATGATTTCCTACACTTTTCAGGAAAAAAGAATCAAATTGTTCTATGACAATATTGTTTTTCTTTCTCAAGATAATTAACAATAAAAAAATGGTGCCACTTTACAGTAAGGCTACCTATATAAAGAGTTTATAAATGGTTTATAATCTGGTTATTCGGTTGTAATGCTTTGTAAATTATTAATAGACAGGTTAAAACAAATTATAACACAGTGTTCTTTTTATTAACGAGTTGCTACCATTTGCAAGTGGGAAATGGGAGCCTTTATTGTGAAGTGCTCCTGAAAACACTTTACGCTTTAAGGAAAGCATGTATTTGAGCATTATGTATTTAGAAAAAGTACTGGAACTTTTATACATTGCTCTTTTGAATTTTTATTTTCTAAATCTGTGTGCAAGTGGAGTTTTTTTATTTTAGTTTTTTTAGTCTCTTGTGAGATTGGTGCACTCGTATCTTGAGGGTAAGACTTTTTTTTTCCTGTTCCACGTTCCCTGGTTTAAAGCTTCAGCTCAAGCCTTTAGAGATTGTTGGGGAGAATTCCTGTTGTCCTCTGAACTAAGGCCCTGCCGCATCTTTCCATTGTTCTGCCTTTGTTTGTTTCAAACCCAGCGTGGGAGTTTTCTCCTGTGTCTCTTGTAACACACGCCATTGATCAATTGCCTTTGTTCCTACCTCACTGTACAAAACTTTTTCAATAAGATATTTTCAACATCTCCTGCACCAGATCCTTCTCTGGCCTTGGAGATGCAGAATCCAGAAATGTGTCATAGCATGACCGAGACACCAGGCAGGTTTTAAATGGCTGAAGATACTGTACGGTAGAAAAAAAAGGCATTCAAGTCTTCCGACAGTTTGCTGATATACCTCCCGACCACAGGCTTTAACTGCTTGCTGTAAGTCCGCTGGCTGGCTGTCTGTCTGGGGCAGGCTGTGGTCGTGACCCATGCCTTCTGACACGGCCTCGTGCGTAGCTCTTCCTCTGCTCATTAGATGGCATCAAGCCATGAGGACTCCCGCAGTCACTGCTGGTTCACGCCGGCACGCTGCGAGTACGCCCACGGGTCTGGGTCGTCTGTTGGGGGCCTGCTGGGGGCTCGTGAGCCTGCACGGTACACGTCGGCACACCAGTCACCGAGCGGCTCCTTCTGACTGCTTATTCTCTGCTCATTTGTAACCTTTTGCCCGGTATCCTTTAATATGCTTGGCTTTGCTGCACATGCAGTTTCGCAATTCTTGCATGCTTTATTTCCCAGTTAATTCTATCGTTTTTTTTGAACGTTCCACAGTTTATAACTTTTCCTCCGTCCTGATCTTTTTCATGTCATCCCAAGCATGTGACCCAACACGCATGCTTGTTCCTCTAGATGCCGCCGTGATGAGAGAGGATTTTGGGGATGGTGTCAGCTCTGTCATCTTTCATGCACAACTTGGTGCTCCCCCACCCCCCCCATTACCAGATGCCAGCCAGCAGACATCCATTTCACCTACTGCTACGGATGAAGCTCAGTCATCCTTTTGCCATCAGCCAGATATGTGTAAATGTGTTTATAACAACATTTACAGATCCAGAGGTAATAAGCATACTTCTCCATTGTCTGCCAGCGCTTGACGTGCGCAGATAAAATCTGACGTCACTGGCAGTTTCCTCTCTGTGGAGGCCAGCAGCAGGCTTTGATGTATGCACCAGTCCACCGCGGTGCTGTAGGCTGGAAAACGCAGCTCTGCCGTTTAGCGTCTGGCTGATTGATCTTGTGTGATACTTTTATTTTTCCGGCGTGAACATTGAAGGGATGTCTGGTCCACTTGCTGTGGAGTTCACGGGCCTCCATATGAGGAATTAAGTAGCTGGAGAGAATCTCCACTTCGTCCTGATTCTTAAGGGCACATCAGAAGTAGCTGTGTGTTGTCGTTCGTGTGGCTTCTTTAAAATGTCATCCATCCATCTTTCAACCTCTTATCTAGTACAGGACCAGTGGGAACCTGGAATCTATCCCAGTAAGCACAGGGCACAACCCTGGGCAGAACACGTACATGCAGGCTACTGGTAACTTGCGCTGCTTTTCCACTGCCACCAAAAACTGAGCTGCCCTGGAAAAAGATGGTTTTCCACTGTAAATTATCTGAGTTGTACCTGACCCATACCTGCGCTGACATGGTCCTGTTTACTAGCAGCCTGACGAAATCGAATTGGTTGCGTTCCCCCCATCCGATTGGTCGAAATGCACGGAGATACCGATGCTTTGTGCATAGATTATATGAAGGATAAAAGGGGGCGTTCTGTATATTATTCATTATTGATAGTATCGCACATTGCAATGTATTGATCCATTCCTGGTGACTTGGAACTTGATCATTTCCACTCTCCCATTTGTAGAAGTACTATTGGATGCACGTAAAAGATTTGTAATGCAAATTTAAACAAGCGAATGCTATTTCTGCTAGCGGTTGAGCTAACATGAAATGGCGATTCTCACAGATGTGCTAGTAAATTATGATGTACCTCATGTAAATGGTAAATAAGTCTTTCTTGACTCGTACGTTGCTGTCACTTCCAAACATGACCACACCTTCACTGAGCCGACCCTTCTGCAGTGGAACTGTGACTTGAGCCGGAACCGTGATCTAACTAGTGTCTTTGCAGTTCCTGTATGCCAGTGTAAAAGTGCCGATGGAGACCAGTTCACCTGCCGGTTTTTTAAATGTGGATTGGAATCTCCACACATGCAGAGTGGGTGGGACTTGAACCCACAATCCTAGAGGTGTGAGACTGTTTGGCTCTCCTGTTAGCCTGTTGATTTAAATGTCCTGCTACTGTTTTCACTTCACCTTCTCTGCCTGTATATGTGAGCGGCGTTTCTTAGTGAATAGTTGATGTGATTCTTGGTGTGGATGCTATTCAGCTTCAGTGCCGCTTGCTCTATTTATAAACCCGTTAGACACAGCGTATCATGGCTTTGTTTACGGGCCGTTTGATGTCAGCCCGTCTGAAAGGCTCCATCTTGTGAACTGCCGGGGCCGCGCCAAGGCTTCCCATAAGCTGACCCCTCCAGGGAATTGCACATAAATGGCTTTAATCATCAGCACTGTTTGGCCGTGATGCATCCTGAACTAGCCTGAATGTGGCGGCCTTTTAGGGGGAAAGTAGGTATGACTGCAAGAGCCTCCACTGAAGAAGGCTGGGATGATCCAGATGGATCTGAAGGTTCCATAATGCCGTGCTTATGAAACTGGCAAATTTGAGGCTCCCCTCATCTGTGCTCTTTGTAATTAATGTAAAGGTTTTGATGTAAATGACCTCTGTGTCCCTCATTTCATGCTGCGACTGACTGCTATTCCTGATTAAGGTAATTCTAAACTTCGCTCACCTCCCTGATAACACTGCCCTGGAATTCGATGTCCCCTCTCTCGTGGGTGGTAAACTTGGTGGGGGTCGGGGGGGGTTGCTAAGATCGATCTACGGGGTGAGAAAACAGGGCTGCGTTCCTCTGAATGTCCTCTTATTGACCTGATGTCAATTGAAAAGCATCGCGCTAATTAACATGAGATGCAAAATTTATACACAATGCTACAAAAATGAAGACCTCTCAACCTGTTATATTCAGGGGAAGGACAGGTGGGTTTTAGCATGAAATGCTACCATTCTGTAATAGAGTAAAACATTTACGAGAGGAAAGGAAATCTAGAATGAATTCGGGCGCCTAATTAACGGCCCTTATAAACTGCCATTTTGGATGTTTGAGCAGACCTTAAATCAATAATGGGCCCTTTAAGTCTTATTTGGGATGATCTGTTGTTTAGCATGATTATTATCAGGCAAAGATAATTACATGTAAAATAAATGATGCCCTGGGGGTTTGGCTTGGGAGGAGGATGAAAGAATGAATGGGTAAAGAACTGGAAATCGAAGGACGGCTAACGTTTCCTGTAGGGTGTTTTACGGAGTGTTTATGAAGAGTGGCCGTGATTCTATGCAGATGTCTCTCCAGCAGGAGGCGACATGACATTCTGAGTTTGCCGTATCTTGGCAACGGATAGCCCCGCCCCCCCCAAAAAACAACTTGCTAAGTTCTGCTTCGGGTCAGCCCCACAGAGATTGACCCAGTTCCATGAATTATGATAGCATAAGGCCGTAAACATGATAAATTCCAGCTAAATCCACAGGAGTACGCTTTTCACTGGATGTTTGCCACATTCTTGCTTGCTGTGGCTGTATTCAGAGGCGAGCCACCTACGTCTAGAGGGACATCACAAGATCTAAATGGTGATTAGAACTAATTAGTAATATCAGCTAATTGAGTTGGTCATTGATAATTGAGTCAGTTCCAGAAGCAAGGCTTGTTGCCTGGATGAAAGAAGTGACATTTACAGGCCGTGCAGCTGGGAGTTTAGCTTATGTTGCATGTATTTTGTTTTTTGGTAAGCCTTGTTCGTGTGTAAGAATAGACAAGGCTGCATTCGCAGTCTTTGGAAAAAATGGCGCCCTCTATTGAGGGAGACTAAAAGGCCGTTCCTGCCACCTTGTAAATAAATGAGACATCAGCCTGCCTGGTATTTCTGCCTGTACAGCACAGCAGTGCAAGGAAGCAAATGAAAGGCTTTGGCATTTTAATGTTCTCACATAGCTCTCGACCGCAATAAAGCAAATTGATGGGCCCAGCCCTTTAATATTGGTGATGAATCTTTATTTTCCCCCACATAGGACTGAATCCTAAAACATGTTCTGCTTAGCTATTTCAAGGATGGATTCTATTTCGAGTGGCTGTCGCAAGTAGCGAGAGTAGTAATGATTCCTGATAGGACTGTTTTTGTTATGCAGGTTTGCTGTAAAATGAGATGGTTTCTGGTGTTTTGGAATTATGTCATAAACTACTTTGACCCTTAGCTTAGTCTTCGATTTACTTGCATCCCTGAAGTAGATGCAAAGCTTAGAATTAACCCTTAACCCCCCCCACCCATAAAATTATAATTTTGTCTTGTGCTTCTGTTGGGACTGGCCACTGTGGGTTGGATGTATTATTGAAGGTGACTTTGTCACTGTGCATCTAAAAGTGTTTGTTTTGTAAGATGACATCTCAGCAGGGAGGATTCTGCTGCTCCATTTTTATCTCATTTCTCTATTGTTTTTTTATAGCGCAGCCAAATGTTTGTCTGACTTGTTCTGCTTCTCTCTTGATTTATTTTCTGTCTGTCTTCCTATCTACTAGAGCTTGATATTGATTGTTTTCCTCCTTTCCTGCCTTCTTGCATGCTGTTATTCCTCTAAATTTAGGCGTTTGAAAAATCTTTATTCAAACGTGTGCGTTCTTGTTAATGCTGTCCTTTTTCTCCTGGGCTGAAAATCGAATGCCACACAGTCCTCCTTCCTGTGACTCGCTTGTGCTCGCTGACAAGTTTCCCAAAGCTCACGTACGATTGTCTGCAATTTTTATCGTGCTCTGAAAGCTGTGCCTCATTTCGCCGCATCCAAAACGTTTGGCGACAGGAACCGTTGCGATGCCGTGATCAGCCAGTAAAACGATTTGCTGCCATCCATGCCAGTCAGCTTCGAGTGCTTCGCTGGTCTTTTATGTGTGTTCGCTGTGGTTTAAGCCTGGACTGGCTCTGAAATCTGAGACGGTTTTATTGCAGTGAAGGCCAGCAAAACTGAAACACAGGCAGACAGGAAGAGGAACTTAACACCCTTGCGTCAAAGCGACATTAGGAATACATCTGTAGAGGAACCTTCCTGGCAGCTTCCTCTGTTCTTTTGCGAGTTTCCCAGTTTGCTCAACGAATAATGAAAACCTGTCAAACTGCAGCCATTAAAATGTGCGGAATGAAGGCCCTCGTCTTCACTCTGGCTGTCTCTGAAAATGACACGATGTCTGTCCTTGTGAATGGAGGCCGACATAAACTTGGACGAACTGTGTTACCGTGGAGCAGTCCACAGGCAGGACACCAATGACATTCTCGATAGCCAGGAACAAGGATCCATTTATGTCCAAAATACTGTATTTAAAATGGCTGACTTCTAAGAAACCTTTGAATTTGTTTATGCTTTGACAACTCTTATAGGACAATGTTAATGTGTTCCTCCCACATCCCTTAATTCTCTGTTAGCCATTTTCCAGGACATTTAAAAGAACATCTGCTTACCGAGTGGTACAGTGATTCATTCAGTAGATTGGCAGGGGGGAGAAATTAAGCTTTTGAGCTCAAACTTTGGACCTGTTGGTGTAATGGAAAATGCCAAAAGGTAGCCTAGTTGATAACAGGCAGGCATCGATCAGCCTTGATTGCGGCCTGAAGAACAAGCGGTTCATGCTAACATTATCACCCATCCCATGGTGCAACTGGCTGGGCTGCGCACAGCTAAGGTAAAGCTATTTCTATGTTTCTGGCTGCCATCATTTTGCTGCTGTTGGAGTTGAGAGCTAAAGGATGGAGAATCAATCTGCTGGGTAGATTAATTGGACCCCGCGGTTTCACGGTGTGCCGTGTGGCCATCATAAAATGTTTTGTTGCCAGCGAGAAATATCCTTCATGGTTTATTAATGACTTTCCAAGCATCCCTGCAAAGTCAACCCCCCTCCCCCCCCCCACTGCCCTTTCGAAATTTAATTGCCCACCACATGAAGCTGAAGTAATCTTTCACCATTGACTGTTGATGTGTCTGTTGCGAGCAGGTCATGGCTGGAGAGGTGGCAGATTTGTGGGCTTACCTGGCTGAAGGTAGGCATATGCTGTTTTGTGAAATGACAGGATGTCTGGTTCTGGGTACCAGCCGCGAAGAAGCACCCTACTGAAGAGAGAAGGAGTTGACTTGGGAAGCAGTACACATGTCTGGTTGTTGGCCGATTTGTGAAGGTGTAAATGTTGAATCTGAGTGTAGGCCTGTTGGGTGTATTTATTCGAGTGATTGATCGTCTTTTCCTTTGGATGCCTGGTTACTTTGCTCTCTGGCTGTGGGTCGCTTTCGGATAGGTCGCAGGAAGTGGTTGGTTGTTGCGGTGGTCTAGTATCAAATAGGTAGACTTGGGGGAGATGGGATGGGAATGCAGTTCCCTGTCCCTCGGTGAATGGGTCGCAGCCACTGCCCGTTCTGGCATGGCAGCAGCTGGCGCAGGTACTGCAAACCATCTGTCCTTACTCAAGTCTGCTGGGGACAGTGGGTGGGGG
>JAODUD010000082.1:1872626-1894994 GCA_026784285.1 Stomatorhinus walkeri
ATTGTCACTGTGCTGCGCTGGTGAACGGAAGCCAGCGTTTTATCGTTGTCACTGTGCTGCGCTGGTGAACGGAAGCCAGCATTTTATCGTTGTCACTGTGCTGCGCTGGTGAACGGAAGCCAGCGTTTTATCGTGGTCACTGTGCTGCGCTGGTGAACGGAAGCTAGCGTTTTATCGTTGTCACTGTGCTGCGCTGGTGAACGGAAGCTAATGTTTTATCGTTGTCACTGTGCCGCGCTGGTGAACGGAAACGTTTATCATTGTCACTGCTTAAACCCCCCAAAAGGCTACACTGTGTGAGGTTAGCTTATAGCAGTACCACACTTTGGTTTCTCGTTGTGTTTAGTCTTTTCCCTGATTGAGACCTGCTTCCAGAGGAATTCTCCCAGTCATAAGGCTCATGGTGCCCCGCCCTTTCTGTGTCCCACAGGCTGCCAGGTTCTCTTGACATGGATGACCAGAACGTATACTTTCAGACCCATGAGATCGCCGAGCTGTTGGCCGGCCCGAGTTACGGCGTGGACCGGCTGTCGGTGGCATATGTGCCACAGGTGACGGGTAAGGGCTCGTTCCCAGACCGGCGTGCGGGGAGGCCTTTTGCCCCAGAAGAATACGTGGAGGAAGGTTGAAATGACCGAAAATAAGAGAATCGTTTCAGATGGAATAAGGTGAACTTGGTTCATATAGCAGTACGCTATGTAAAGTACAGACAGAAGAGCATGTAGGACAAAACAAGACGAGATGGTACACAGTGCAGACAAAGGTATGCTAACTTCTTGTTTTACTAAACATCCTGTCTTTCCTTTTCTTCCCCTCCCTCCCTAATTTTTTGTCTCTAAATTTAGTCCTTTATAGAGTAGGGAAAGTCCTTTATCAGTGCAGACAGACATCCAGAGGTAACCGGTGTAGTTAGCTGTGTATCAGTCCTATAGATGTAGTCTGTACAGGCTCCTCCTCCATCCTGACCTTTGACCTCTCTGCCATTCGTTACTGTGAGAACAGTACACCTTATTCTGATATTCCAATGTCAACACCACCCCAAACTGATAGTTTGATTCCAGTCCCACCCCCACCCAGATAATTTGACATTTCCCTTAAAATTCGTGGTGAGCTGGATGTGTTTACCAACCTTTTACATCGATTGTAGAAGATTCTGGTGGGGAAAAAAACCTACATTTCCTGCAGTATTGCCACGAGCTGGGTGTCACTCATCCGATGGTCTGCTCTGGCATTCCTGTGCATCTTGGTTCTTCATCAGTACTCCAACAGTAAAAATCAGAAATGGTTTCGAAGACTTGATTAGTCTTTCCACAGTATTCCCGCGTTTGTTTATATAAAGACGTATGAGTTTTAGAACTAGCAAAATGCATTAAACGTCATAATAAAAAAAGTAGTCCAATCGACCAATCAAATCAAAGCAGCTGCTCCCTCACGACTCCTGCCAGTGTATGAGTTGCAGGCTCTTAATTGGGTTTCAGAATTCATTATCTAGCTGTTACTCAGTCATTCTAGGTTTCAGCTGACCTTTATTTTCACACTTGCAGCACACAGAACACAGCTGATTTATTTTCCCATCCAAAAGTTAGACTTTCAACAGACGTGTACTGTATTTACCCATCTTTTTTTTTTCCATCTTCTCACACTTTTCTTGCATGTCCATGACGGCTGTGGTGAGTAAGAGCTAGGTCAGGCCGTCCAGTCAGTTTTATTTTAGTTGTACTTATTTGTGCAATACAATATAATCACAGGACGTAGAACTACATGTTGTTTATGTTGATTTTTGTAGTTAGGTGTTGGATCCAACTGTGTATGAGGAATACGTCAGACTTTTCAGAGGTAATATCTAGTAGCTAAGAAAATAAATTCGGTACTAATTTCATTTTTGATAATGGACCTTTGCTGTGATGCTCGCATGAAAAATATTTAATTGAAATTGCTTGAATAAAATTTGCTGCTTTACACAGGAAATAATTATCTGTCACTTTGAGCAAAATTGTCGACTAAATAAATGTAAAACCCTTTTCTTTATCAAGTGAATTAGCCCCAAAAGGCTTGTAAGTTTGGTGTAAAATATGTGTTTCCAGTTTGCCCTATATTTAGCCTCAGTAAGTGGGGAATTTACAGTCCTTTGTGTGTGGTGGTCTGTCTGTGGAGAGTGGTACTCTCACGCCCCCCCTTCTGCAAGCCTGGCCCTCACACCCCAACTTTCAGTCCCTGGGTCATCTGTCCTGTTCCTGCTGCTCGTAAAGCCAGCAGTGATGCAGGTCAACAGCCACCCTGCCACACACCAAAACGGCAGAGTGTGGAATTAAACCACAGTAAATCTGGAACATTTGAGTCTTCTCTTGTAAAAGCAGCCCACCAGCTGTAAATATGCCCCTGCCTTCTACCAGTCACTGCCCAGTATGCAGCCCAAGGTTCTGGTCTCTTGATGTTAGACCTTCTCTACCACTTGTGAACCTTTTGGATCCTCCTCAGTGATGCTGGGGGGTTTTCAGTAGCTTCTCCACATGTGTCAGCATCTTCTCAGTCTCTTGTCCACCTTCCCTAGATGAAGACCGCCTCTCCAGAAGGAAGAGCTTTGTAGACACGATGTCTCTCCAGGTGGATATCGTCTCCAGCAGCTTACCAGACAAGGTAATTGTCTCCCCATCTTGCATTTCCAGACTATTTTTAATGCCGGTTTAATTTTTGGCTTCTGTCAGGGAAATGTCCGTGAATTTTGTCATGTGCAATTTGTTCTTAGAGATCAAGAATGGTTTCACGCTAATTTGCTGTGTGCATCTGCAAAAGTCCCCCTACCCTCAGCTAACGTGCCAGATCCTTAATTATATATTAGGAGAAAAAATAGTCAACATGCATCATTAACCTGAGCTTTTGCACCGTCACCACATGCTGGGTTATGAAGCTGCATTACCCCTGTCCACCCAGACAGCACCTGTCCTTCCAGAGCAACGCTTTTGCAGGGACAGACATTGCATCGCGATTATAATTCACCCCACGCTGAATCGTGTCGGCCTTGTACCTTATATGTTGTGAATGATTATGGCCTTGGGGTGCAATTTGTAGGAAATGGCATCAGGGATATTTCTAGAAAAATAAATTGTCATCGAGTATTAATATGACAGTTGGTTGAGACTTCAGTGGGAACACTTTCCCGCCATTAGCCAACATGCTTCGTTTACTAATGAAATGTCCTTTTGTGAAGAATTATGGCTTCAAACCGGATAAATCAAGGACTTTTATGGGGAGCCTATCCCTGAGTTATTTATTTCTTTATTATTTTTAGGATGATGACGTTTCCTGGTTTGGACGGGATGTTTATTCAGAAAGCATAACGTTAATGGCTCTGGTTGAAATGCTACCAGAAAGTCCCCTGTTTTAATGAGCTCTCGCCTGGGTTCATTAATATTTCCACGTTCGACCCCAGGTAGCTTCTCGGAGAGCCTTTTTGTAGGCGATCTAAAAGGATGTCCCCGAAAACCAGTATCACATACTCTTGGGGTCTTTCTCGTCCCCCTATCGGAAAGGCTGTCCTGCTCGTGGAGAAGACTCCTGAAGTCTGTCATGTCTGGACAGCGTTTTAAAGCCGCCATCCCCGTTCGTAAAGTCACGAGGCCCTCTTTTTTTTTTTTTTTTTCTTTTTTTCTTTACAGTCCCAGCTGGCTGAAGAGATCACCTTCGAGACTCTGAAAAAGGCCATCGGTGAGTCAGCGGGGACAGGCGGGCGTCCGCAGGCTATTCTCTGATTAGTCAGCGATGTGTCACCGCACGCCCTTCTTGTCGAGCCGTCTCGGGCTCTCCGTGCTGTTACATGGGTTTCTAGGGCGACGGCCGTTGCGATTACATAACTAATGTTTTCACAAGTTTGTGAAAAGTCTTTAAGTGTTTTGCAGACGGCTTTCCTCACTTTATGACTCGTTACTCACCTGTAACTTACTACTCTCAGAACTCTTAACATCTTACAGATCTCTAACCACTTTGCACGTCTTAATTACGATGTGCTCAGTCACAGCTGAAAGTCAGTCGACTTGTGGAAATGCACTATTTTGGATGCTTGTTTTGTGACGTGCCTTCGGGGCAGATTGGGGGGGGGGGTCTGATGAGCTCATCCGGCACGTGCCGTGGGGTGAGCGGGATCACTGGTGGATGTTCTCCGCAGACACGACGGGCATGGAGGAGCAGGAGAAGGAGAAGAGGAGGCAAGTGATTGAGAAGTTCCAGAAGGCTCCGTTCGAGGAGATCGCGGCCCACTGCGAGTCCAAGGTAGGCCGCCGGCGATGAGCGAAACCCAGGCAACTTCAGCAGTAAATGTACTTCAGACTTCTGAAACTTCATGTTTACAATGTTAATGAATAGAAAGAAAAGTCAGTGAACTGATCTGTCTGGGAAGGAAGTGGATGGATACTTTGATAAAATCAGGCTAGTCAGTTTTATGCAGAATAAGGATCTTCCATCTATCCAGTTTCTTATTCAGGGTCTCAGGAGGTTTGGAGCCTATCCTGGAGGCTACGGCCACTAGGCAGGGAAATTAGGATCTTGTACAGGATAAATCAGTTTCTGTAAGGCTGATAGCTTCTGGTTGCATATGATCCTGTTGGGAAGCAGCGTTACCTACCATGGCTGCCATGAGGGCTGTACTGCTGCAGAACTCCTCGTCTTCAGATCTTTGTCTCTGACTAATCTGAATTTCTGAAACTTGCGAAATTTTTGAAGCTCAAATGCTCCCTGATAATGTTTGATGAATGAGTTCTGCTTTCCCTGTAAAGTACTTTGGATGACGAATCGGAGATGCAGAAGCATTTCTAAGCTGATATTTATCAACCCTGTTATTTTCCGAATTGTACATTTTAATGAGTGAATGGATAGATGTGCCAGGTCTCAGATCCGTCATATTTTCTATGTGTGTTTGCATGATATTTCACAGTGGGCTGTACAGTGGACTGTCGATGTTGGTGTACAGGTTGTAAAAGGACGAATTGTTGTATTTTGCAGGCCAATATGTTGCATGACAGATTGGCGCAAATTTTCGAGCTGACAATCCGGTAAGAGTCTTGCATTTAATGTCTTATGTCTTCAGTAATTTTGTTTATTGTGCAGTCCTGCTAACTGGCATATAATCCTGGAAACTCAGTAAGTCAGTCTGCCCCTTTAAGACCCCCTCTCTCCTTTTTGGCTTATTACAGCACATTTTTGGTAATATTCATGTATCCATAAACAAAAAATTCGAATTAACTTGATATCATGAGTATTGCATGAGTATTTTATTTATTTTCTCTGTTAGGGGGATCTTTCAGACTGAAATGTAATTATTTTTGGTTTCAGATTCTATTTGGCTTAATAGCCTCCTAGTTGTTTGTCATCAGTATAGCAGGAATCTTCGAGTTTATTTTTGAAAGCTGCGTCAAGCACAATGCTCTAGCTACTTAGCATAACCTAAATTAATTTCGGAAGCCACTGCCCCAATCATCGCTGAAATGCGATTGGCCGTCTTATTTACACTATACAGTTTTATTGTCTCAGTATACATGCTCAGAAAAATAAATCCGCTAAAAGTACTTATGGAATAACGTATGCAGAACTTGTCTTAGAACCATCAATACCTGCAGTTCTAGGACTGCTGTAGTTCTGTTTTCTGTTGCCGTGGTGACAGACATTGTGACGCATTGAGCGTTTCCTTATTCCTCCGCAGGCCCCCGCCCAGCCCGTCTGGTGCCGTGACGATCACCGCTGGGCACGCCCAGTACCAGTCCGTCCCCGTGTACGAAATGAAGTTCCCCGATCTGTGTGTGTATTAATTCCGCTGCTCTTGCGCGCTCTACCGGCATCACCGCCATCATTTCAGGAGCTCATGTTCTGTGACCCACCTTCTAGGGAACTTACTTTAAAAAAAAAAAAAAATGTTCTTATCCATTTTTTATTTTTGTTTTTTTGGGGGGGAGGGGGGGGCTTGCACGATTACTGGAGATACGAAAGGTTATTTTAAAGGTCGGTAGATAAGGATCTGCCCCCTCCCCATCAGAAAATCCGTCATCAGATGTTTGAGATATTTGACTACTGAAGGTTTTAGCTGACTCTGGGAGGTGGGGGGGGGGGTGTGTGTCTTATTTTAAGAGGCATAATGAAAGCCTTCGTGTTGAGTCAGTTAACATATCTTGACCTTATGACTTGTACAATGTATTTTTGCCCTAAGGCTGCAGGATTCATGCATCTTTGATGCAATCGTGGCATTTAGGGTCTCTGTGGTGCTCTGTGGCGTGGATGGTCGCCTCAACAGTGAGGTCGGCCTGTCATGCTGTCAGCTGAGGATTCTGAGGTTCTTGAATGGTTTTTGTAAAATCTCTGTATGCAGATCAGGTAATCGGTCAGTCAGGGATAAGTATACTGATTCAAAGTTAATTCCAGGGTTGATATAAATGTATATCTTGAACTATTTGACAGTTATATGGATTACATTCTGTGTATGGTGCGGTATTTAGGTTTGTCTGCATGGTGATGGAACGAGACACACTTCTCCTAAATGGGCCTCCACGCTGGTATCTTGCTGAGTCTTCAGAGGATCCTGCGGGTTTAGCTTCCTTCGAAGGCAGACTTTGAAGAGTAAAAGCAGACTGAGTCTGTCGAGTGACACCTCAGTAAAGGATGAGGGCGAGAGGCAGACTAGGCCGTCTTCAGCCAACCTTTGCCGCCAAGAGCTTGCCTGTCGGTAGCGTTAACAGTGTGACTCAGCGTGTGACATCACGAGATATCCATGTCGACACGACGATAAGCGGTGCTTTTTTTTGGCGGGAAAATGTGGACGTGCCACTGGAGGTCTGCACGTATCCGTGGGGTAGTGGTTCCGCTGGAAAAGAGACCTTGTTCTGTGACTCACGAGAGGCATTTTGCACGAAAACTTAAGTGCAGTTTCATTTTACTACGTAGAGTGCAGTTGACGGACTCTGTGATTAAATCTATATAACATACCAGCATTTCTCAACTCATAAAAACGACAGCAATGGAAACGTAGTATATTCTACCATTTTATCAATATAAACTTTAAATTCTGTAATGCCACAGCTATTGACTTGTCTTATAACGTAATTCTGTAGTCAGGTAAAAGTATAAGAACATAGTTTGCATGGGCGCTAGCGAGGCACATCCGGGCTGATCGTCACAAACCTTTTTGTTCGGAAAAACATTCTAAGTCGCAGTGCGCGTTAAACGCTTGGCATGTCTGCCATCTTAAATTTGTGGGCCTGACACAAAAGCTGTAGTGCAGCTCGGGGACGCTCCCTTCACCCGCCTCCCCTGCATAATCAGTCCGGGCCACAGGCCGGGACTGCCGCCTAGATGAGATGCTAGCATAGGGCGCCGTTCGGAGGTGCACGTGTGCACAAAATTAAGTCTGCCCGCTGAGGCTTCCGGAAGAATCCCTCCGAAGTATCACTCATGTTGGGAGGCCCGTCTTTTGAATCACCTGCCAAAGCTGTTCGATATCCTGTCGATCTGATCGTCTGAAAAGAATTTGCTTTTACACTTTTTAAGCAATAAATAGCATATATAAATATGTAGGTGTGTATCCTGAAGAGTATTTAGTATATTTTATCTTTGTGATTTTTACAGCAGACTTGCTGATTGTACACGCTTCCCTGCATATATTCTGGAATGCAGGAAGGACCAGTATTGCAGCTTTCTCATGATCCAAATCTGGTATTTAGCGATTAGAAATATATGAAAGTGGGTTGAGGGCATGATCAATTTTTCTGTCGTTTGTATATAGACAGATGTTGGTGCTGCCGTTGGCTGACGAGGCCGGCAGACCTTACATGACAATGTTTATGTTCTTTGCTGAAATGCACCGTGCCACTTGGGGAAAACTTCGATTTCCGTTCATTTATCTGCCCTTTCACTTCGCATTTGCTGTACACTGTGGAGGGGGTGCAGGTCGTATATATGAATTCAGTCAGTGAGATGTTGCATTAAACCAACAAATGGATGCGGTTCTATGGTCTGACTGCTTCTCCTCAGCATCCAGATCTCTGCCAGCACGGCCTCTTGTCGCAGTTTTGTGTTTCCCTCTGATCGCTCTCTCTCGAGCGGCCACGCACACAGGGCACTCTTTGTGAACGGCTCCTCCGCTCTCTTATGTTCTCTGGGCCAAATCTTCCTCATATTATCTCCTGTTTTGACTCCTCTTTCATGCACGCTGATCAGATAACGGAGAGACCTCTGAGAGGGCCTCGGGACAGAAGCGCGGCATTTACCTAGCGTAAATAGCGGCTGTTTCTGGCTCTTCCAGAAGGACGGCCCTGTTATTTGCTGGAAATAAGCCCCTTGTTGACCTCTGGGGCGGCTGTATGACTGAATGTGAGCTTTACAGGGGCTTTGCTGGCTGAGTAGCTATTGGATGTATTTATATCTATATATACTGTATTTTTTTATATCCGCATCCCCTTATCACGTTACTGAGCTGTGAGTTTCATGCACATCGCGCAGTGCGGACTTTGCACATCATTATCTATCATAAACGGCGCTTGGTGTTATCGCGACACCGTAGGTTATACTTCAGTCTTCGTTTTTGACGTGTGATCTGAGCTTTAGGTTCTCTCTAAGTAGGATTGGTACTGGTCCTGCTTCTTGCGAATGCCCCCCGCCTTCCCCAAAGAAGCACATGGCGCCGTTTTCCCTGGCCGCGTCGAGGGGCTTTTCTCAGACGGTCAGGAACGGAGTGGAGCCTCGCAAGGTCTTTTGTACATGTTGCACACTTAGCCTCTTTCAGACTGTGTCTATAGCAGATTTTGCTCAGAATCGAACACTCTGTGTCAGTAGTACTTTGTGCATCAAGTGCGGTTTATTGTAAAAGTACAGATGGTCCAATTAAAGTTTTATATTAAAACCTAAAGAGCTCTGCTTGTGTCGTCTTTCAAGAAATAGACTGGGAATGTTTCTCACTTTGTGTAAAAGGATCTTATTTAATAAATCAATATGCTTAATATCAAATTGTATCACCCTGGTGCTCTTTTAACCCTTTATTGTGTGGCTCAGTGTTTAAATTTACTGATTTCAAAATGTGAATGAAGATTGAAGATGTCTGTAGGTAATGTAACAAATGGGCTTTTCACAGCAGCGCTCTCATTGGTGGAATTGGAGCAGGTGCACGGGAGGTTGTGATTGGTTGTGAGTTGACTACTTTCAGTCAGAAACAGAATTCCTAAAAGCCTCACTGGAGCTCTGCTCAGCCAGCCGGTGGGGGGTGGGGGGGGGGGGCTGCACAGATAGTAGGCGGGAACCAACACTGGCTCAACATGGAGGTGCAGTTCACCTTATTTTTAATAGAACTGGTTTCACAAAATATAACATGCCAGCAAAATATATATATATATATATGTGTGTATTTATGTATAAAAATGTTGCTTCAGCCTTCATGCTGCAGGTGGGGGGCAGGAGTTTTGCTGTGTTTTGCACTTCGAGACCTAAAGCTGCATAAACTTCAAAGTGCAAATTTTTTTTTTTGAATTTTGTTTTTTAATAAAAACACCATAGTGAGGTTTTCGGGCTGTTCCGAGAGCTCCCCCTGTTGGTACCCCCTGGAAGTGCGGAGGGAGGGCTGTTTCCTAGGCTCCATCCTCAGTCAGCTCACTCAGTCCCCCATCTCCTTCATCGCTGGTCATTCTACTGGTTTCCATGGCAACACTGTCCCCCGCCTCAGGCCGGACGGGGCGACTCTGGATCCCCTTCCGTCTCGTTCCCTCCCAAGTGCCACTCTCTTCGCTGGAGTCGGGCAGGTGGGCCAGTGGGCGGAGCCAGGGCAGGGCGAGCGGCCTGCGCCGGCAGGGGGACTTGGGTCCGCGGCACTGCTGCGGGGAGATGCTGTCGTTGTGCTGGGCGGAAGCCATGCAGTGGGCACTGGCTTTGTCACACACACACTGCAGCTTGTCGCAGACGCCGACCCCGAAGCCTGATCAGGAAACACATAGCAGCAGCTACAATAAAGCTAGTCTACAGCTCAGTCACTGTAACATAGATGTCAGTCTGCACTGCGCTCGAAACTGTAAGATACCCCCCCACCCCGCTATGCTCAGTGTTAAGATTATCTTTAGTTTCTGTGAGCTATTCCATGGGGCTAATTTGAGCAGCGTGCCATTGTGCAGTTCATAGAGGCTGCAGTGACGGGTCCGTCCTGTTGGGGGCACTCACATTGCGGCTGGCCCTCTTGGCAGGTGACGTGGATGCCCAGCCTGCGTTCTGGACGGCATCCCAGCATCCTTATCTGCTCCAGGCAGCACTGGTGGAAGAAACAGCAGCTGGGAGGGGGGGGGTGTGGCCTGTATTTAGCAACTTCCTGCTCTTGGCCTTTTCACTTATCCATGTTGACAAAAACGTTCCCGAGGACTGGATTCGTAAACACTCTAATATGTTTTTTTTTTTTTCCATGGTACGACGTAGCCCCGCTCACCTGTCTAGCTGGTCCACGGGCCGGCCACGCCCCTCCTGGCCGCAGTAGCAGCCGTGCATCTCGTAGTCGTGCGGACAGCGACCCGTCAGGCAGTGCAGCATCTCGCCCAGCGCGGGCATCTCCTGGCGCGGCTGGCCATCCGCGCCGTACTGGGTGAAGGTGTGGCTGCACTCTGCTCTCCACGGGGGGGTTGGAGATACCGGGGTTATGCTGACGTTGACTAAACACTCTTTAGTGACTGCCTAAGACCTTTACGCAGTACTGAAGTACACCTGGGTGCTATTACGCCTACCTGCCTTCCTGTCTGTCTGTCTGTCTGTATCTGTCTGTGTATGTATAGTGAAAACTTAGTAACTGTAGCCTTTAGGTGAAATTTGCCATGGGGATTTACCATTTCAAAATACCGGAATAGCGTTGCTTTTGAAAATAGCATAAAAAAAACATAAACCTAGAGATGCCACCCATCCTGAATTTCAGCCTTGATTTTGATTGTCCTGGATAAAACGAATTTCATTCCGGAACACAGAATGTCACTATATATTTCCCTAAACAAGCCTTCAGAATGGTGTCACCATGTGTAATACTTTTGGTGAATGACTGTTGTCCAGGAATTTACAGGACTACGGTCTCTCACTCTCTCTCTAATGATGTTTAATGTATCACAACACATCTATGTGATGTGCTTTGGGACGACTCTGTTGTGGAAGGCGCTATAAAAAAATTTATTGAATCGAATAAGGTGACAACCCTACATATACCACAATATGATGTTGAAGTTAGCACCAAAGGTAGGGAGAGCGTTAGCTGTGCACCTTCAGTGTTGTGGTCCACAGGAAGGTCAATGAGGCCAGCTGCTTCCAGGAGAGAGAGCGCGAATAGGGGTACAGCCTTTGGCTTGGGCTGGTACGCTGGGGGGAAAGTGAGGTATAGCGAAACTGACACCAGGAAACACTGTGTGAGAGTTAATATTCACTGTTCATTATTTTGTTCCTGCAAGATCTGGGTCTGAAAAAGGGTACACTTTCCAAGTGTGAGCACTTTGTTTTTAGATTTTTTGGCAAAGGAAGGCTGTGTAGATTTTGAGCCGGACATGTTCGGCCCCAGAATCTGGTTCTAGAACAATCTCTGACTGTTGTACCACTTCAGGATTTCAGGCTTTACTTAGTCAAGGGCAGAGAATTCAAAAAGAGGACAGCTTAGCTCTATGCCATTAATAAACAAAGCTGTCTTTAATCTTTTTTTAAGTGTGGGTCAAGAACACGCTGGGTCATTTGCCAGCTGCGAGTCCTACTTCCCCTGCCTGGTCAAACGGACACTGAACATCCACATGTGTGAGCAGCCATCAGAAAAGGGGTCCATTTACCAAATTAGAAGATGCGGAGAAGTTTCACGTGTGCTATTTATCTTAGCTTTGTGTGACGACCGCTGGGCAATATGAGTCAGATTTCAAGGTCATATGTTCAGAATGGGTTGTCATACCTTACAACTGTGTCAAATGGTTAATATTTTTGCATTGGTGTCAGCTATTAATCCCTGTACCTTCTTTCTCGCGGGATTCATCGTGCAAATCTGTCTCTTTGCACAAGGGCCTGTCTTGCGGTTCGGCCTCAGCAGATGTGTCGGGTTGTTGCACTGCCCTCTTCCTGTCTCTCTGAGCTGTACGGCCTTTTGTCACAGACACCGGCTCCTCAGCTGTGGAAGTGCAGCAGAGATCATCTCCATTAAATGCTTTGAAATTAGATCGTTTCCAAAAAAAAAAAAAAAAAAAAAATGATGTGAGCCAGTCTATGCTTTGTAGAGAAAATCATCCCTAGATATCACTGTTGTGCAGTTGTGCTTAGGTAAATGATGAATCTTAAGCACAACACATTTATTTTTTAAAAAGCCCCAGGGAATCAATCGATACCTGTCAAGTCTGATTAAATCCCTGCTTAACCATCTGACAAAAGTGGCATTTTTTACAGCATAATTTTTTAGCAGCAGTGAATTACAAGGATTTGTGAACATTTATGAATGTTAACACATCTTGATATATTTATTCATTTATTACATTATCATTTTAATTTAACTGAACTAGGTAGCTATAATTGAGTATTTCAGATCACATTTCTAACTTTTTTCCTATTCAATTAGATCCTAATTCTTATTCTGAACAATTTTTACTCTCTCCCACCGGAATCCTCACTGGTGTGATGACTGAACCTGAGCCTTAAATAATTCCAAGACCTGCTGTTGCACTACAAAGACATTTGTGTGTATCTGTTTTGGGGAATCGACTAGATGAAGATGTTTATGGGGGAGCAAAATCCCAGAGACAAACTATGGAAGGAACCTTTCCTGACTGAGTCACCCACCTTCTGTGAAAGAGTCCATTTCTGCAGAGTCCAGGGTAGAATGTGTCGCGCGGATTGGTGGAGCCGCCATTGTCTGCATAGTACCAACCAATGACTCTCTTACAGGTTCAGTCACGTCTGCCGATCAAAGGAGGAAAAAACAAACTAAGTTCTGACACCAGCTGTGGGTGATACGCTATTTATATACGAGCATGTTTGGTGCGTGATGAATTAGCTGTCACGAAATTCCGGTGTTTAAGAACATCTGCTAAGGAAGAGAGTGTAAAATCGTGAGGAAAGTGTAAGCGACATACCCTCTGTGTCCATTTCTGCCGTTGCTGCTTCCAGAGGAGAGAGAGATTTGCATGATGCAAAGTGATTATTAAATGTATGTGAAGCTGCAGGCCAGCTTCCTGGGTTCTTCATACGAGTATGAAGAGTTTGCATCCATCATCTGTTAGATTATGGCCCTAACCAAGCAGTAAATATTCTACAGAAACAAGTGAAATTATATATATGTATATATAAAAAAATCACAACTTAAGCTCAAAACATACGACTCATAATGGTGGCATCACATGAGCAGAAGTGAGGGAATCCTCACGCACCGTCAGTGGTGGACGATGAAGGGTGGCTAGCTAGCGTAGTCAACGTCTCCTCTCTCTCTGGCGGCACGGTCGTCCTCGATTCCTGCCTGTTTAGGACTGTTGGGGGGGAAAAAATGTCAGGTTGAGCACAGGGGAGTCTCACGGCAGAACCAGGACGAGACGTCAAGCTCCTGCACCTCGGTGTGACTTACCTTCAGAGAGAGTCTCCGCTGGGACCTGCAGAGGCAGCTGATGGGTCTGCTCAGCTTTTGATGCATGCCTGCTGCTACTCTCTCTCTCTCCTGGAGATGGAACAAAGACATTAAATATAAAATATTAATTTCGGCCAACGGGATTAGGTCCAAATACGGAGGAAGAAAATTACCCATTATAGTCTACCTAAGCTATCTCACTGTGTACACAGCTTAATGAGATTTTCTTTACGTTGATTTTTGCATTCAGTTTTGGCTTGTGCAGTAACAAAAAGTGTCTCTTCATATAAACTGAAACGTGGGCTGCCAAATATGAAATGACTCAGTTGCAGGATGTGGTTCTAAGTGTTTTGCTCCTATGAAGAATCTGACGAATTTCCAGGTGTGAAGTTGGTGTGGTTTGAAGAACATTTTGAAGAACATTTTTACCTTCTAGAGAAGGACGTGGAGATCCTGCAGCCAGCATTCCCTCCGTCTCCAGCTCGGTCTCACCTGCCAATTTTAGATTGGAAATGTAATTCCATATTTCCATGTGTTCTGCCTAAAAAATGCAAGTTTTGCCTTTGCAAAATAGTTCCTACTTTTTTTTTTTTTTAACTATTCACATATCTTTGTGGTGCTGTCATGAGTTAGAGTGAATGTGGAGCATTAAGGTCCATGACAATAGCCAGCTTTCTGGGTTTATTTAAAAAAAACAAGCCGAATATAAACAGGGATACGGTGTATAACAGGAGAGGGTAAGAAAGCCACAAGCTGACCTTCCGGGGGAGATGAGGGGTAAGGGGAAGCCGTTCCTGAGGGCCCGGGGGTCTCCGGATCCTCTGTCACTCCGGCTAGACCCGTGCCCCCCCCATGAAGGGCTGTGGATGAATGGGGACGGACAGCAACACGCTGACATCATGGCCCGACCGCCATCTTTCAGTCGGGGCTGAGTGTGCCCGAATAGCAGTGCAAAGGGCTCTTTACACAGATGTTAGGCCTTTTACCTTCATATAGGGATTCTGCGGAGAGGTCGGCAAACACTAGGGTCTGGTTGAGGTCAGGCTCGGGGTCCAATGTGCTGTTGGCCAGTGTTTCATTTTCTGGTAGCGGAGGGCCTAAAATAGATCACTATTATTATTACTGTTAATAATAATAATCGTATATGTGATCCTTTCTTAAAAGTAATTATAATTAATATGCATATGGTACTCAATTTGTCATGCAAATACTAAGCAAAGGTTACGCCATCTACATTTGTATATGTAACCAATCATTTCAAAAGAAATATGCGTAGGATGTATGTTTTGATGTTGCCCTGCGTATATATTGTACAGAAGCATTTGTTGCGGTTGTCCTCTGGGGTAATGAAGCAGATTGGCCAGCTGCTCTCACCATCAGCGAGGAAATCCATGGCGACGGCGGCTGGTGGAACCGCGGGAGAACCTTCCTCCTGCGGGTTCTGCAAGGAACTGTTTGTCGGCGGCCCGGAACCTGGTACGGTGGCAGGAAACAGTGACCTTGCATGTTAAGTCCTCCTTTTGTGACAAGGCTGCGGAGTCGGTCTTGCTGCAGTAACCTGGCCGCCGACGTGGATTATTTAAAGGTCATTTGTTTTTATCCGGCCGCTAGCTTGGCTAACCTGAGGCGACGCCTCGGCACACAACATTAAGCGGCATAATCATCCGGAAATGATGTTTATTTACGGCCGGGTTGGCGCGAGGTAGGCCCGGCGCTTGGCATTTTCATTCATCACAGAAATTATACCAGCAAAACCCATTATGAAAAAGAAGGATCCTCAGTTATAATTTAGCCCCTTTTTTTAATGCGCAGTTATGCAGTACCTGGGAGCGGATCATCCATTTTTGGAAAGCACTTTGGGGGGAAATAAAATGTGCAGATCAGGCTAAAGGAGGTGAATGAACAGAACGCCATACTGAAGCTGAAGCAGTGATTGCCCATGTCTAACTTGCCGTCCCTATCCCTTTGACACGTGGGTGGGTCCATTCCGAACGTGACCCTTGGCATCGCCCGCCCTGCTCAGACTGCTGTTGTCAGGCAGATCTGTAAGACGGAGGGTGACAAATGGCAAGGAGACCATCCACCGTTGCGCCCCCCCCCCCTCCCACTGGGAATGAGGAATATATAACCACCTTCTGCTGTTTGCTTCCAAAACCAAAGTGTTTGGTACCTGTAGTGATTTATTGGTGCTTTCCGCCGTGGTGTCTATGAAGAGCACACTGGAGGGATCATGTGACCCTCCAGGTCAATAAAATCCAGTGGTGGATTCTGTGAGCTGTAATTTGTGAAACGGGGTCCGCTGCAGTTACCGGTCGCGGGGACTGAAGAGCAGGATGAAGAGTCCAGGTGCCGCCAGGAGGGGTGGTAGGGGGACCGTCCCATGCACTCGATGGCTGCCTTGTCACACAGGCACCAGGCCCGGGCACATGGATCGCTCATGTCTGCAAGGCCAGATCAGACTTGAGTACATCAATCGTCTATGTTTAATTCAGCATGCATTTACCTGAAGTACTTTGTTCTTCATCCTGAGCTTAAATGTGCCGTAAGTGTGCAAATCTCTCTCTCTCCGGCTAAGCCTTTCAGGCCGAGCGACAGATCTGCGTCCCCTTACCACAAGTCACGTTGCTCTGGCCACAGGTGACGCTGTAAGACGTCTTGTCCGGTTGCAATCGGCAGCCGCGCTCGGTCACGGCTCTGTAGCACCCCCTGTGGCGGAAGCAGCACCTGCAGACCGAAGAGGTGAAGAACTTTATCGTCTCCGGCGATCCAGGGGCTTGGACTGAACGCGGCAGCGCCTGGGGAGAATCCGTTCTCACCCGTCCATGTCGTCGACGGTCTCCCGCCCACCTCGGTATCGGCAGGAGCAGCCGTAATCCTCCAGGTCTCGGGGACACAGACCCGTCGCGCAGTGCAGGCACAGGGCGAAGCGGAAGAGGGACGGGAAGCTGTCCTGCAGCTCCTGGAGCCAGGTGAAGCGTGTCCCCAGGCAGCCTGCAGGGGGCAGGAAGTGACATCGAGTGGCGACAGGAAACACAAGATCACTCCCACTGATGGATGGGAGAACAGCAGGTACAACGGGCGCCATGGGAAAAAACATGGTGACTGTCACACACCTCATACTTCAGCCTTTTTGACTCTGTAATGTAATTTAAAAATATCATTAGAACCTGCCTAAATGCTGCTTCAATTCGATACATTTCTGTATATCCAATCATGTGCTAATCATGAAAGCCAGCCCAAGGTGCTTGACACCGGTGTGGTACTACATTACTAAATCAATTATGCATAATAATACACAAAACAAGGAAAATAGAAGACAGAAAGGAACCATGACGGAAAGGAAGCCAGAAGACATTTGACAATTTCCATGACACAGTGATGTAATCGACACCAAAGTGCAGCATCTTCATTCTTTTGGCAGCTCTGTATGGGTGATACATCATTTCTGTGCATTAACTGGACCAGTGACTGTATTTTTTCACAAACGGCATCCTCACCAATCAGAAGCTGAGCAGCTGCGGGGTCGGCCGGCTTTGGGCAGAACGAGGAATTCTGGGAAAGGACTGGAGGCGCGAGACGCAAGATTAACAACTGAGAAATTACACATTCTTAATGGCGTCCTGCAAAGTTGTCGCTCGGCCAGAAACTACGGCTGCTGATTACTGGAGATGGTATCGGCTGACTTGCACCAGGTTGGTACTTACCGGCCGGAGCGGACAACAGCGTCAGCAGCAGTGGGAGGAGCATGTTCCCCAGCTCTGCAGACACACGGAAAGAAAATCCGGCAGTTTAATCAGCCTTGCATAATCCCGGGCTCTTCAAATTTGAATCTCGATTCCAAATCCAGGCCTTGTTTTCAGCTCTCCCCAGGTAGTTCGTTTAATAATTACTGATTCTGATTGGTCAGAGGCTTCACACCTGACTGAGAGGTAAAGGAATGCTGGAAAATCAGCAGGGGCTCGGACCTCGAGGACCAGGATCAGAACAGCTCTTTTCTACTGGTTTCCATGTTTGTCCAAAAGGTTTTGTTAAACGTTGAGAGCCCAGATGGTTTTAGGGAATAAGCACCAACACTATACTGAAATGTAGAGGAATATTTTAATGGCCAAATCATAACCTCATATCCTGTCCTTGTTCATAAGACTGCTGGTGGACAATTTCTTGCCGGAAACCAAATATGTTTGTACAAACTTCCGATTTGTATGTAACGTGCAGTGGAAGAAAACGTCCCGCCTTTTTATGGTGAGCGTTTTTAGACTCCAAGATTCCCCCCAGACTCCTCCACTGACACCTTCCCTCACCTCGAACCCTCTTCCGCTCATTAAAGCTCTGGTTAGCTACCGAAACACCGCAATCCGCTCCCTTCCGCGCTGCTTCTAATGAGGCCCTGCCGTCTGCCAGCCGGCGTTCCGGGGATCAGAAGGTCCCGCACGGCCCCCGCATTGGAGTTCAGAGTCTGTTTCCCATAATGCACTGCGGCGCGGCGTTAGCACGCAGGAGATCACCGTGTTGCTAAATCGGGCCCATGCACGGCTGCTCCACAACTGCTGTGGAGCTTCGGTTGAGGAGATCATTAGCGGGCTTCTCTTCACATTCTCTGAGATCGGCCCTATCAGCATCTTCTGCTGCGGTTTCAGATATCGTGCACAAATGCCCCCATATATAGAACAACAATTTTAATTATTTGAGTAGATGTTCTGATTTTGGCTTGTTCAAGTCATTGATGGTCTGTGACAAAAACAGTCAAATGTGACAATCTGAAATGCAGCAGAGACGGTATTATCCTACAGCACAAATACCGTCTAGAACAGCGTTTGCCAGTCTGGTCCTCGGGGACCCGCAGGCAGTCCACATTTTTGCTCCCTCCCAGCAGGAGCAAAAACGTGGACCGTGGACCAGGTTGGGAGACACTTATCTAGAGGCCTGAAACTCCAATAAAGGCTAAATATGCATTATTAGATGTTTACAAAACGATTAGGTAGTGCCAACGTTTTCTCCATATACTGTAAGCATCACAAACATAAGAGCTAAGCTTGATGCAGAGGCTGGGTAAGAGATGGCAGGTGAAGCCAGACTCACCTCTAGTCTTTGGGGATGCGTGTGTCCTCATGGGTGATCTTCCATTCAAATGGGCTCTGATCCAGTGGGCTTCTTAAAAGGTCCCACACAGGTAGCCTTGATTATGGGTTAACAATGAGCCAATACATGGGGGGCTGGGGGGGGCGCAGATCTCAGAGGCAGCTACGGCCGGCCCAGCAGGAACTGACCTATCGGACCAGGCCTGCATGCACGAGTGGTCACCGTGAAACAAGGGTTCCCCTCACACTACTGCCTGAGCCCCCGTAACCGAAACCGGGGGTAAATAAAGGAACCACACAGCACCTAGACCTCAGGGCTGAACAGGTCCTGACCTGAGGCATCCGGGTCATGGAGGCCTCGAAAGGGCAACCCCCCCCCAAGGGCAACAAAGTCCCCATATGCTGAGCCTGGCTTGCTGAGACAGAGCCAAGCCTGTCCCCCAAGCGCCCCCTCGCTAAGCAAGCACACAGACTGAGTGACATCATCAGCAGCAGGCCTGTCATTAAAGCAATTATCAGGCAGGCCTCAGTCCAGGCACATCAATACCCCGCTCACACAGCCAGCCCTTTCCGAATATGCGTTACCGAACCTCAGTCTGGGTTAGTCATCTGTTACACAGCGTGACACAAATACTGCCAAACAGCCAGTTTAATTATTGATTGTTCTGGAAGCTATTTACAGCAGCCCAAGACCTATGAACAATATGTTTAAATAACTTCTTTTGCATCTCCATTTCCAAACAGACTAATTCACAGTTAAAGGAAAACATGAGTGACCTCTGTAAAAGTATGTTTTGTAATTATAGAAATGTTTACAGCATGCATTGTATGTTACACACCCACCTACTGATAATCCATTATAATGTATATTATCATTAGTATTATTGTTGTTATTATTATTATTGCTGTTGTGCTATATTTACTAAGTGTTTTACTATGCGTTGGTGTGTGTTCTGTATGTACATGTGGCGCCCATTTAAATAACTGTGAGGGTTAAGAAGGCACCCTGCCCCCTGCAGTCCAGCGCCAGCTACAGCGGCCGTGAGCATTCAGGCGGCAGACAAAGGGCGAGAGCAGAGCCTGTTTCCTCAGGAGCCCTGAGTGGAAGCTGCTCCTCACGGCTTTGTGCACATCCTCGCCAGACACCTCTGCTTCAGATCTGCGTGGAGAAGGAAGCAAGGTAACTGGAAATGGGCAAGAAGGGGGAAACGGACACACACACACATAGCCACACACACACACACACACACATAGCCACATACACACACACACACACACACACACACATAGCCACATACACACAAACACATAACCACACACACACACAGACACACATAGAAATGGACAGATTCGCACATACAGTACATACAATAATCTGGTCCCCACGATGTAATAATTACAAAAATGTATGCCGACACAGACACAAGGACATTGTGCAACTAATTGTAGAACCCAAAGAAATTAAAAAACAAAAATGACTGCAGTGAACACATTGACAGGTTCATGAACTCAATTAACTAATGACGCAATTAATTAATGACTCAATTAAATGATGACCTGCAGAGAGAACTAATATTATTTACAATGTCGTATGAAGTACAGCAGGTTTAGCGTGTGGGATCTGCAAAGTGCATAAAGTCAGAGTTCAGATAGGTTTACGTCATAATTGTAAAAGACAAAGACTATATATGTATGTGTGTGTATGTATATATATATATATAAAATTGTATTTGAGCCTTTAGAATGAACAGGAAATCCGTTATAAATCTAAAATATAACGCTGTCAAGTTATTTCGCTTTGATCGTCTCTTTGAGGATGAAAATCACTGCTTTTAAAAGCACCTGTAGCGACCCCACACACCCCCCGGTGCCTCTTTAATTACACGCTTCCCCTCGTGCACACTGCGGATGCAGTTTCATTCAGCGCCGCTTCTCATTGGCAGCAGCAGCACGTGACGCGGCCGAACGCATGATCACGTGATTCCTGGCTAATTGTTCCGCTTTCATAAGGCACAGACATGCGGGCTGTTGTAAGCGCAGGTGAAAATCAGATTTTTAATTTTGCATTTTGTTATGAATACGAAGAACGTGAATATAGCTCTGCCCTATTATGCCTTCTGCTATGTAAACAGTTACGCTAAAAAGATCAAATTAACTTAGTGTACTTTATTAATAATGGATTTAGTAATAAAAAAAATAAAAGCATAACCATAAGACGTCCTGGAGAATGGATGACAGTCAGTGCCAAAACATGAGCTTAGTATCAGTGGGAACATCCCTCAGTACCGAGGTGAGATGCCGTACTTATTGTAAAATCATTTTAGTGCCGGACAAAAATGAGATTCTGTACTATATTAATGTTGATTTCACAATTTTGTTGTACAGTAAAATTGAGATTCTGTAGTGTACCAATGTGAAGTCTATCATAACGGTGTAGGGTAAACGTGAGATTCCACCAGTATCTGGACACTCACTGTTAAAAGACTTCAAAGGATTTGAAGAGGAACGACCAGAGAGGGAATCTCTCCAAGTTAGAATAGGCAACAGTAGCCTCAGTGTTTATACGCAAAGAGAGTGAAGCTCGGGGAACATGGATTTCTTGCTTCTGCGTGCATGTGTAGTTCAACTTGTATTGTTATGCTGGTGAAACAGCCATAAAATTAATTTGCCAGGTTACTTAACACTTACTTTTTGAGTAGGATACTCGCTTAACCCTCTTGCACACCTCCATCGTGTACCTCGCATACCAGCGCTGGTTTTCCGCACAATACCTGAAATTCACCGGAAGCAATTTCATTCCCATTAAAGGATAATCATCATTATTGCCCACATTCATGCAGAGTCATTTACATAATATATGCCCAATTTAGATACATAAATATGAGATGTAGAATATGAGCTACTCATTATGAACTTATTATAAGGTTGTCATGGCAACGCGCCGCCTTACCGAACCGCTCCGACGCGGTCGGAGTCGCGGCACCGGCACCGCGAGAAGAACTTGCAGAGTTCGAGCAGGCAGGACTGCAGTTTCTGGGCGCTGATGGGAGTGGCGGAAGTGCTGGCAGTGGGCTCCACGTTCCTTCCAACTGTCCCAGCCTGGGAGACGTCCGTTTTTTTCCACGGACAGCCTGCCGGGACACAGAGACTGAGTCGGCGCTGACCGCCTTCCCCACACCCTGCTCTGACCTGCAATGCGCCTTACAAATGGTACCTTTTGGACGACCGAGACCTTTAAGATGGCAGACAGTATAGATCTGTGACTCTGTGTACTTGTTGATTTTCATTTATTGCAAACCTCGAGCAGGTCCACCTTCGTTGTAAATACAGAAAAATACTCACAGCCCATTTTACCAAAATTATCGCGACTATTACCGGGAAAATTTGGCCTCTGAGTGCAGACAGATTGGTTTCTTTATTTCTGTAGCTGTGTAAAGTGTTGGATCTCCTTTATGCGGAAAAAAGATTTTACTGTCCATTATAAGTCTATTATTCACAAATGTGCCTTAATGGTTTCTTATCATATATAACGCGGGTTTAATTTGTTTCCGAGTATCTTTCGCACCAGGCAGCCTCTCGTGATCGTTTTTGTTATAATCATTAAACACCTGGTAAACGCGATTACTATTCCGGATAGTGAAAGCGGCAGCATAATGCGCAGTGTCAGTGCAATCACGGATGTGAAATACCTACGATTAATAAGTTTCCGGGACACCTTGC
>JAODUD010000082.1:1895094-1905220 GCA_026784285.1 Stomatorhinus walkeri
CGGCAGCATAATGCGCAGTGTCAGTGCAATCACGGATGTGAAATACCTACGATTAATAAGTTTCCGGGACACCTTGCGAAAAGAACAGCTCAACGACATTTAAAATGCAAAACTGCCACGCTTATCGCCTTTTAATGGGCAGATCAGAACATGCTTTAATCCGCAAAAGCCAAATGATTCATGTTTCCCCCACCAACAGTCATATAAGCCAGGACGTTTCTGTGGGAAGATGCTGCCCTCTCGTGGTCGGGTTCAGTAGCGTTTCTTGAAGCGGAAATGTATTTTTCCCCTTGAAAACGCGATCTTTTGGTAGTGTTGTTTCGATTTTTTTTATCCATTTACCGAAGGTCGACTGTAAGCCTTACAGTGAATGAAGAAGAATATGGATCGTTTTCTTGAGCAGCAGTAAGTCGCCGCAGTATAAACAATGCGGGGGGGGTGGTGGTTGTTCTGAATGAATTTTCTCCGTTGTTAGTGCCGTTTGACTGCAGTCCGGTAATTATGCACTGAAAACACAGGCGTAATTGGTTCTCATTTTGTGACCGCTGCGTTTTATCTGGTCACAAATCGCACCCATTATGCATTTATCCTTTGCCCCTAATCCATGCCCTGTACTGTGTGTGATGGAAACTGCATGCAGCGCGCAGAGGACGCCTCTTTATTACTGGTCCTTTAAACCGTTTCGCCCTTGGCCTAATAATCCTCGCAATTCAAAGTGTATTTATTTCAGTCTTTAAACACATCCTCATCAGTAATAACAACACACACCACTGATCATGGTCATTTATCAGAGTGCCTCAAATAATAAATAACCTTATCTTATAAAGAACAACTATAAATAATAAATATAGATAGACTTAATTTGCTTTTACCCTTTACTGACCTATGCTTTGAAATAACTGCTCGGAATGGAAAACTGCGTTTCCATGGTTACTATCACACGGCATCATTTTGCTATTTCCTTTGAAAAGAGACAAAGAAGAACAATGACCCAGCGGTGAATCAAAAAAATACACGTAAGAAAAAAATCCAGAATTATTAGTCGGCCTTCTCCAGGGCCCAGCACTCCGATCGACGAACTACCCCGGAGTTTAAAAGGCGACTGGAGTCGGGGTTAGCCGGTGGCTGGGCGGACAGTGAATCTATCGAAGAGAACCAGGAGTCACCTGGATGCGAGACTCAGCCTCGGGACTGTTAAAAAAAAAAATATATATATATATATAGAGGCACCTGCAACCCTGCGTGGTCTCTCAGCGAAACTGGCCGGGAACACCATCCTGGAGGTCGGGCTGGGGCTGGGGGTGACTTCATCCCGGGCTGAGAATGAGAGGGGAGAGGACACGGCGCAAACTAAAGAGAAACTCACTCGTCACGGTCGAAGGTCAGATGGCAGAGGTGAGCCTGCCTGAACAGATGACCCCCCCCCCCCGCACATCTCATCACCGTGAGCCGGTTAAAAGTGGGTCCGTGGATGCAGCAGGGTGAGCCGGACGAGCAGGGAGGCTTACCGGGCACGGTAGCGTTAGCTGAGCCGTTCTGTGTGCCGCTGGGCTGGGGCGAGCTGTCGGTGCTGGAGCCGGACAGCGAATGGTGCCACTCTTTTGGGGGAGAAGACATCATGACGCTGACATATAATACCGCTCAAATTATTCAGGAATATCTGTTACTTTAAAAAAAAAAAAAGACTTACAGCATGTAAAATACAAGACGCATGATTTTTATTGTATAATTTTCAATTTTATATTATTACCCAGTAAATCTTACACATAACACACCACACTTCAGAAAATAAGAATGCACTATAGGCTTATAAATGCCTTTATCCCAATACAGTATTATATACTGAATAATGAAATTACAAGGAATAAAGGAAATCCTCAATCTTAGAACCTATAATTATTGTAGTTTAACTATAACGGGCTGCCTACATCTAGCGGCGGTATTTAGGGCCCCCTGGTGGCCAAAAACAGTCACTACACTGTATTTTACATAAGCACTTCCCTTATTTAGGAGACGCTGAAGCACCGTGTTCTGCTAACCAGCGAGCCACCTGCGATCTTCTGAAGAGACGCATCCCTGGTCAAACCTCATCTGCTTTCTTCTTTTGATAGTAGCGATGGGAGTTTGTTCCAGTGTGAGATCAGGGGAGCAGATAAACACAGAAGGTTCTTACCCATAGCTAGATGAGGGACTGTGATGTTGCCTTGGAGAGGAAGGAATAAAGGAAGAGAGAGAGAACCAGCCAGCGTATGATGCCTGTTGACCTGACTCCAACATGAATGTATAGTGGGCAGGGAAGCCTACTGCTACCATTGTTGTGGTTCTTTCACAGAGAAATGAAGGGCAGGGTATTCAGTGACATCTTACCCGCTTCTGCCCTCACAGTGTAACAGCACAGGAGCAGAGGGGTTAAAATTACCTCTGTGGATGTCAGCAGTAATAGTCTGATTGAAGAGCGGCTTGACGGATTCCACCTCCCACAGCTGAGACAGATCTCTCTCTGCAGAGGAGCAAACTGGTAAGGTGGGGGCATCCATTCCTCCATCACACCACAAGCGTAACACAGTCAGACAGTCGTGTCTGAATTCAGGGGTTCAGCCACGTATATAATATAATGTTAAGATGGTTTGAGAGACCATAACACAGGAGCTGAAGATATGTGCTTCAAGATGCTGCAACGTAGCATCATTTGGACAGGGGGGTCGTTAAAGGGGATGGTTTTTGAGAAAATGGGGACCTAAGGCCTACAGGTATATGCATAATAAACCAAATAGATACATTTAAATGGCTCTAAAGTAATAAAATACATATTCAAGATTGAAGATCCACCACAGGATCGATGCATCACATGGGCTTCCTTCACTAGATGTTCATTGACAATGAGCCACCTTCTCCAAACTCAATAAGGCAGAAGTAAAGACCTGGTAACTCACCAGTCTTCCCAGCCATCACACAGATGTATATGCAGTCTGGGTCCTTGTTCTGACTCACTGTGTAGACACATCTATGGTCAGGCACATTCCAGACCATCTTAATAACCTGCATCTCGTGTAAATGAGGTTTATCCCGAGTCTAAAGACCACACAGGCCTTTCACAGAGGATGCTGATGCAGAATTTCAGTAGTTACGATGAAATCCACTCACCTGACAATATGGAGCTGGATTTGAAGATCTCGTGAAGGTAGCTGGAGGAATTCCCCATGATGTCCAATAATATGGCAGTGAAGTCTATGCAGAGACCAAAAACGTCCAGATGTCAGTTACCCTACGTTACCTTTGTAGGGCACGGTGACATACTACCCAAGCCATAAACTCTCCAGCGTTGATAAGCTTCATAAACTATCTGATACTTATCAAAATGTGGTCTGGTATTATATATATATATATATATATATATATATATATTGATCTGTATCATGTTAAAACAAAATGAGCAAGATGAATAATAGGATTTGGAGATGCATTACACCACAAAAAGTAAAAAATACATTTTCAGCATGTGCCCTTTGTATCTGCTTACCTGTCAAGTCGTTAGACCTATTAGTCAAACAATAGCAGTATCTCATTGGAAAGAGGCTATTCTCCATGTTCCTGAAATTGGAAACTGTTGGAAACCAGTGTTCACCACACAGAACTGAGTACTTTCAATCAGATGATACAAGCTGTATATCTCTGGATAAATTATCTGATGGGGCGAGTGAATGCCGGCGCGCTGAGAGGATTAGCCAGCCCGTGGTCGGGACCTACTGTTGTAGACGAGAACTGTGAGCTTGTTGAAGGCCAAGGAGCTGTGAGAGGTGATGCTCAGCAGAGTGAAAATGTGCTGGGAGCCTGGGAAAACAGGACAGGGGGCGAGAGCAGGAAACGCGCTGTGGTTCAGCAGATCTATAATCACACCGGTATGTGTTTGGTTCAAGTGAAGGGACTGCATTGCCTGAGACGCCTCCCAGGCCCAGAGCACACCGGTGTAACGGAAGATTGATGGCTGTTTGATTAGTTACACTAATGCTACAAAATGCTAAAACAAAATCCATTTCACTTCTAAGAGGGGTTAAATTCATAGCCTTTTAAAAAAAAGTAACTGCTTCGCAACAGTCAGGAAGATGCATGATGGTATCTGACCTTATGGAATTTCAGTGTAAATACTACTTGTCATCGATTAAAAGCTGTACAATGATCAGTGGCCACCTTATTAGCTACACTTGCTTGGTGAACAGCCTGCTCCAGCGAATCGTGTGGCTGAAACGGAATACCTACAGTACGCAGACAAGGTCAAGAGGTTTGCTTTTGGTGCGGCTGTGCATTGAAAGGGCCAAAGCACCTCATCTAAGCGATTTTTACCATGGTGAGAGTGTTGGTGTCAGATGTGGTGCTTTAAGTTTATCGGAAATGGCTACCCTGCTGGGATTTTCACTACAGCGCCAAGTTTATAGTTAATGCTGCAGTCAATGAAAAACATCCAGTCTGTGGCATTTCTGTGGGTGAAAGCCACTTATTTAAGCTAACAGGAAGGTTACCAGTACAAGAGAACAGCTCAGTACGACAGTGGTGCCTTGATTCTCCGACAACACAACTCATCACCCATTGAAGTGGTTCTGGAGGTTAAAGTGGAACCAACCTGGTATTAACTAATATACCAAATAAACTGACCACTGAGGGTGCATCTGTGCAATAAAAATCTGTCAAGTGTTCTGCAGCATAAAATTGTACGAAAGCTGCGAGTGAATTATAAAACAAAAGTCACTCATATTGCAACATACCGGTTTGTGTCGAGTTTATTAACTTATTCACCAAGAGAGTCAGGTCAATGGAGGCAATGTCAGTATTTCCAGCAGGAATTTCTGGGCAAAAACACACCGCAGTGATGTTAATATTATGATCAGTCATAACAGACTTTTAAGTGCAAACTGAGTTACATTACAGAGAATGTCCACCCCCACAAACAGGAAATGAAAATGATTAAGTTGGCTTTCATTAAAACATTATGCAGTTATTCCCCCTGTGAAATAAAATGATTAATTTACTAATTCTGGTAAATATTTCAAGAGTTTATTATGAGATTTAAATCATTTTCTAAATCTGGACACATAATTACCTTGTGTTGTCCTTCTTTGAATTAACTACAGTACTTTAGCACAACAGACTATAATATTGCACTGTATAATAACGGCCTTTTGCATATGAACACTAATTTCATTGCTGTGCTCATTTTCCTTAAGATGCGGTTTTAAACAAAGACCGACCATTTTGTTGAACTACCTGTTGATACAAGAATGTCTCTCTTCTCCAAATGTCTGTCAAAGTTGCTTTTCAGAGCTGCAAATAAAAGTGCACAGTCACTGCACCAGTTGTGTAAGTTAATGATCGGTACATAGAGAGCGTGTGCAATCAGACACGGACACTCAGAGACCCTGGGGGACAAGAGCAGACGTGTGTGATGTAAATGAATGGCTGGATTTTGGAAGTAATACTTTAATATACAGGCAGCTCTCAATTTACATAAAACAAACACAAAGTTTACGGAAACCCTAGTGCATCTTATATATTTGTTAATGCTTTAATGTGCTCTTTAGCATGTATTATAAGTATATGTTTGGCTTATGGATTTTTTTTTTTCACAATAAGGTGTCTTGAATAGTATGGGGGAGCGGTACATCTGATTTACATAACATTTTATGTACGTGACCGTTTATAGAACAGATTATTTATAGGGGAAAATGTGAAAAACAAGAGGGAATTCCAGTCAGACCTCAAACGTGAAATCACCGTTCCCAACATTAGTAAAGTGTTACACATGAAACAAAATGTACCATCGACTTTTAAAGCAATAAATACACTTCCGGGTGGAGGTTTGAGAACTGCCTGTATAGACCTTCTGATGCTTAAACAATACACGGGAATCCGACTTTAACTTTTGTATAATTAAAAAACAATAATCATCATCATTGTTAACAGTTGAGGCCCCGCAGGACGGTTAGCTCATCTTTGGCTGGATTGTGGGGGGACGGCGGTGTGGGGGTTCTCGCCCACTGCAGGCCGCAGCCCCTACCTTTACCGTAAAGGACGGCAAGGGGGATGAGGACCACACACAGGCTGAGGCACACCCCCCCATGTCTGCCAGTCCCCCCGGAGACAGCCATGGCAAGGCGACGACCTGCGACACGACCACACACACACCTTCACCGGCGTGTGCACGCACAGCGTCGCCTTCACTCATCTTCCCCCAGAGCTAATCCTCCATTATTTCTCTACAATCACCTTCCTTTATGTCTATTGATTTCTATCATGCAAGACATTCATGATTATGGTAAGATGTTAAACAATAAAACCAGTTACCCTTCATGCATATTATTAACATCTATAAACAAATACGTATCTCTAAGTCAGAGCCAAATGAATTAATTATAAACACGTCTAAACACATCAGGATACAAAAAGGATAAAAAGCACAAATCCAAATAAACATAACGTTTGCATAATTCCAAAAAAAGTCAATTATTGTGTTCTACTAAACTAAAGTACAGGGCAGCATAAAAGGATGTTTAAAATTCAGAAGTCTTGTCTTTCACTGTGCAAATCATGTGATATCGGCCTTTTACAACCTTTTTAAAAAAAAATTTTTTATTAATTATTTTTAATTTAAAATTTAAATTCCCTGCACCTTCCTTCACCATTAATGTTGAATCTGAACGTACCTTTTTTTTTATATTCTTGGTCCAAGATTTGTTCGACCTGAGATGGGGGTTACCGTCTTCAGGGTGAGATTAGTCCACTTCCATTTGTTCTGGGGGGGGGTGATCTTAGGAGATCGCTGTCTTACGTCTGTTCGGCCGATCCCAAGTGACAGGTGGGGGAGATTTATCGGGGAAAGGAGTTCCGGCCGGACTCCGCAGCCGGGGCGAAGCTGGGGTGGGCAAGTGAGGGGCTCAGCCCCCCGGTCAGGCTCGCGTTCTAAATGGCCGTAATAACAGGCGGGCATGTTATTCGAAACTGCAGCTGTAATTGCTCTCTGAGACCAACTGAATGGTCTTTTTAATGTCGCGGTGGTAGCACCCTGATTCGCTGGTGCACAGCCTTAATTGGCAGGAGGAAATAAGGCTGAGCATTCTGGGTACCACCAGGGGCCTGGGAAACGCTCCGCTATGGAAAACTGAGACAAAGCTGGACAACCAGAATACTCTGTCACATACAGTATTATCCATTTGCATGTAAAAAGCAGCACTGTTATTCAGAGCAGCATTCAGACTCATTCAGACATAAATAACAATCGCAAGATGTACTGCATGCATGTCTGCAATACAAGAAAATTTTTTTTCTTTTTTTTCTCTCCCACCTCCTCCTGATGGCTGTTGGTTGAAGTTAAGAAAGATTACGATTGACACTCCTTTGAAGTCTGTGCATCTCTGGGAGAAATTTCTAGACAAAAAAAAAGTCTTGCCCCTCTAGCAGAGCGGAAGTCCACATTTCCACGCCACCAACAGGTGGGTCATACCAGCAGACACCTCCCACCAGCGCCTGGGGTCTGTTCCCCAGCTCTCACAGCAGTTTTAATTTACACCCAGAAGCCCAACCGTGTATGATCATCAGAAAATTCATCGAATGCCTCCGACTTCCTGCTGATTTGCACTTTCTGTGTTTTCCGGAGGATACTTCCATTCCGTCTCTCAGGTGACGGACAAAAAACCTGTACAGCCATGAGCTTCAGGGTCAGGGTGAGCCTGCAGTCTGTCCCAGGAAGGACAGGACGTGAGGCAGGGCCCCCCCTGAGTGGGATCCCATCACAGGGGACACACATCACTTTGAACAAAGGAAGCAATAATACAGGCATTCCAAACACCCCGATGCTGGGATATACCAGCATTATTCATAAATGTTCAAGTAATTAAATCCCTGGCCAGTACACAACCTCTGCATGTCAAGCAAACAAAGATTGAGTCCGGGGACCCAGAGATGCCAGAGCTGACATGTGGCACCGTGATGTCGCTGTGCTATTCTTTTGGTATCTCGCCTTACAGTCGAGGTCTAAGGGGGCGGCTGGTTCTCCTGTCCCGGGTTTTCAGCCACAGAGGTGACCTTACCGCACTGGCTAGAGATCACACAGCAGGTCACACTGCGCCCCCGTCACCTTACCCGGATCGTTTGGTCCCACTTTGAAACTCCTCACTGGTAACATTTTTCAGAGGACATGGAAAGTTTCTTCTAACTGTGTCACATTTAACTACAACAAATGAAATATCACCTTCAAACCTAAGTTTTTGAGCTGAACTGTGGTTAACGACAACTGAAAGCTTAACATAACAGTTTTAAATCAACTCCAAACAGCTTTGTGTGTTTTGAGAGAATAAGGGACATTTCTGGAAGCGACATCTATGGTGGTAAATTTTGGCAAGACCCCAGAACCTGTTAACAACAAGTTTCAGATTCTCCCAGGATCAGTTTGCAAATTAGCATACTGGGGCTCACTAAAGGACGCGCTGTGTGTACACTGGCATTTGTGGCCATATTTTATCCTCCACTGTTTATCCCATAAAGCGGTACAGTGTCTGTCTCAGTGTTCCATAATTTCAGTGTCATACGAAACACAGATCACTGTGCAGCGGCTAAGGAGCCCAGATCTCATAAGCTGACATCGGAAATGCAGCCAGAACACAGTAACCCTAGACTGGCACGTAATTATGTTATTCTCGTGCCTGATTCCTCAGGGTCTACCAGCTCAAAGGTGAAGTGACTTTGCCTATCAGCAAATACAATATAGATAAATTACTGAACGAGTCAGTGGATATAATTACAACAAAGGCACCATCCCAGTCACATGGTTGAGAATGCATGTGGGGGGGGGTATCAGGACCTTACTGAGGCCCACGCTTGGCGGAGATCCATGGCCCTATTGGGACACTCCACCTCATCGCTCCTCTCCCATATTTCATATAAACAGATTAAATATACGCAGTGAGAAAGTGAGCAGGCTGGCATGCCATTGGTCCTCTCATCGCCAAGCAACCCTCAGCCAATCACACTCACCTCCACATGTGACTGTTCTCCATGTAGCAGGAAGGCAGGGGATGAACATAAAGCGCGCGGATGACGATGTGCATGTAAAACAAAGAATCGCAAGTTAACCTCGAGACCCCCCAAAGCTGGGTTATGGTTCTGGGGTGGAGGGCACTGGACCATTCAGGCTGTAATGTGCCAGTGCACATACATTCAAGTATTATACATGCAAACAATGTACACCTAACATAAACAATGAAGACAGGAATATACCAGCCTATGAACGGATTTCCATTTTAGCATCTCTTTATTTTATTAGTAAGTGGTGCAATAGTAAAGACAAACATAAAAAAATCAAGTAAGAATACCATTTGCATATTATTAAATGAAAATATTTGAAACTGGTTAGATCTAGAATATAAATTACAAGTTACCATTTAAAAATTGCAATGAGAAAAATTATACATAGCTCTGAAGGTCACTTGTATAAAAGTTTGTTCCCTTTGTTTGGAAAAAAAAATCGCAATGACGAAAATGAAGACAAAGCAAAGAGAAGAGAAGCTTTAACAGACACATTTGTTCGCTGTACTTAAAACTCGTACGAGGGCAAGGCACAAAAAATGTCCGGTCAGTCATATGCCCATAATTACAGTCTATGCAGCGTGTGTACGTGTGCACGTGTGCACGTGTGTACGTGGAGCGACACGAGGCTGTGTCACGCTACCGCTATTTAGTACAATCACTAAACGTTAATTATTCAAATAAGAATAACGTTAAATATCCCTAAACCACTGTCCGAGGGTCACCTCAAAAAGAAAAATGTTTGAAAAGTTAACTCTATTTTGAAGAAACATTAAAGGGTATATTTATCTGGAATGACCAAATGAGAGCAAAATTATTAGAGTCGAAGTTCAAAATGTTGTGTTAAACTCATATAAAGTGCACCTTTTCAGGCAACGGACGCTGAAGACAAGTATTCTAAAACGGATTGCATTCGTAATAAGCCCCTGCGGTGGCTAGGTTTTGTTAAGGATCTACGCTATAGCCACACACCCGGGTAATAGGAAGGGAAGTGAAAGCAGGAGGAATCGTGACTTTAAGCAAACCGGCCTGCAGGGCCGCAGGAACCAGGAAC
>JAODUD010000082.1:1921648-1936054 GCA_026784285.1 Stomatorhinus walkeri
GGGCTTCAGGCCGCCAGTGGGTCTATGCTGAGATGGGCTTCAGGCCGCCAGTGGGTCTATGCTGAGATGGGCTTCAGACCGCCAGTGGGTCTATGCTGAGATGGGCTTCAGGCCGCCAGTGGGTCTATGCTGAGATGGGCTTCAGACCGCCAGTGGGTCTATGCTGAGATGGGCTTTGGACCATCCCCTGACTCTGAGCTAGATAAATAACTGCAACAAAGACGACTGAAAAGTTTCCTCAAGGGCACACAACTGACAGTGTGAGCCACATACAATTTAACTTCTCAAAGACATTCATCAAACATAAAAAAACTGACCCAGCCAGTTTGCTTACCAAAATACTGGAGAAGATACACATATCATCGTAAAAATACAAAATCACTGGAGATTACATACCAAAATATCAATGGTCTCAGCCAAATAGAACAACATTTACTCTCCCCTCATAGGGGAGGGGGGACCCATCTGGCAAATACTTCTATAAGCAATTACAATTTTGTGACACAAGATGGAAGCCTACATCCAAATTCCCCAAATCAGCATCGTACGAGAGCCTCCAGTTCAAAGGTCGCAGAGTGCAGGGGACACTGAAAAGAGGAAAGGAGGGACAGTGGGCTACAAAGGGTGTGAAAACGGTGTAACAAGGTATTGGTGAGAATATGTGATTAAGAATACACGATTTCCCGCAGCAGAGATCAACTTGAAAGAAGAACCTGTATTAAGCAATATATCAATCCATACATTATCTTTTTGTGAAGAATGAATCAGCATTCACCTCTATTTCTATGCATCTCCTTCTCAGCTACATAAGCCAGTGAGATGTTACTGAACACCCCGCGTTTTTGACACATCTAAAGTCTAGAGAAGGACTTGGTTTTACTCACGCTGCCCGATATTAAACCCCCGTCCTGGATAGTAGAACGCCCGTGGGCTTCAGCGCTGCGGCTGCCTATCAAAGCGGCTGTCTCCTCCTCAAGCACCGATGGAGCCTGAATGCTTCCTGCGGTCGACATGCGCTGCCGGGCATGGAGGGACAATGGGCACGCGAGGGGTACGAGGGTACGGACAGCTGGGATTTAAGATTGTATTCCATCACAGAAAAGGGGCGGGGCCACTGGCCGCAGCAGAAAGCTGGTTGGCCCCTGGAGAACCCTTTCCCTGTCATTCACCGACTCAAAACACATCATTGGCTAATGACAGGAATGGTCCCTCTGTATGAATTATGGTCCCTTTTATGCCCCCCAAGCACAAGGTCACCCTTGACAGGCTCCTCTATCCCCTCTACCTGTCCTCCCCCCCCGCCGAGAGTCAGCCATGGGAGTGTGATAGCTTCCCATCGCGTCCCCAACACGGCGTGCGGCGTGACAAAGCAGCCCAACCCAACTCAGGCCGATAAGCGCAGGCCATCTGGAAAACATCCCTGAAGTGTCACGAGGCACCATAAGTCCCCCCCCCCCCCCACAAGCAGGCTACTGGGAGAAAGGGAGGAAGGTCAGCTGACATGAAGAGTGAGCCGGTCATCCGTTAAAGCGCCCTCCCGCCACGTATCCATGCGCGACCCCGCACGAGCTCCACACGGGCGCCTCGCTCCCTGATGACGCAAGTCAAGCGACTGGCCATCGCTCCGGCTGTCTCGCCAGTTGCTTGGCTGTTTCCCCCGGAAACGGGCAGTTTTATGGGGCACCGCAGATTAATGTGCCTTCGCATGGCCCATTCACCCCACAGATTAACGGGACGGCTTCATTTGCAGGAATAAAACATTATGCTCATTGGTGCTGCTTCGCGACGGCTAAAAATAGGTGTCGCTTTGGCCTCTGATGGGGGAGGAAAGTGGCAATCAGACATATAGCACTGATCCCCAGCTTAAATATCCATAACTCCCCCACCCTGATCCTCTGACACCGGCAGCCATCCACTAACCTGGCCAATAGTTTATCATGCTCAGATTATTTCACTGCGACCTCTTAATGGAAGGGATCACTGCGGAGTGTGGCTCGGTAGGTTCTACTGCGCCATGCATCCTGGTTTGGGACTTCAGGGGAACCATATCCTGCCCGTGTAGTTGAGGTGCCTTCTGGGTACCTTGGGTGCGTCCCACAGTCCAAAATGCAGTACTTCTACTATAATTGCAGTGCAGTACATCTACTATAATTGCAGTGCAGTATATCTACTATAATTATCCCTAATGGTGTGTGAGTCTGTGCATGTATGTGCCCAGTGATGGACTCGCATCCCATCCAAGGTAGACTCCATCCATGAGCCCTATGATACCAAGAATAGCCCCCCCCCCCCTCCCTCCCCCACGTTCATGACCAGGAAAAGCAGTTAGCAGACAGATGGGTATCTGGACACAGCTGTACACACATCACAGAGTTTTCAGCTTACAATGCAAATGCAAACCTAAGAGAGAAGCTGACAGAGAATTGCTTGTACAGGCAATATGAGCTCTCATATTGATGGATGGATGAGTACCAATAGCATTGATGAAGACGGGTGACACATAAAACGATGATTATCGTCAGACAGCGTACTCGTGATGCTAGGAAGAGGCTGGTGCCACGTGAGCTTGCTACCGCTGGATGTGATCATCGTCGTGGGAAACTCTCTGTGACTCAACGGCGGCGGCAGTAAATCACGAAGGGGGAAACGAGATGCTCCACCCAGCAAGCCGGCAAGCTTAAGCCCACAAGTCATGCCTCCCGGTCCTCCTGCCAATTAAAACATGGCTAACCGGCGTGTCGGCTGGCCTGATACCTGACGGCTGACAGTGCGACCGGTGATGGGATCAAAGCAGGCGCCAAGAAACTGAAGCGCAGAAACTGGAAAACGCCGCAATGCATGGGCTGCCGGTGTAACGCGGTGTCGAACGGGGGGGGGGGTTTATCTGCAAAACGCCAGAGCCTCATCGGTGCTCTGCGGTTAGATGGAACTGATCGACGTCTAGCCACAAACCAGTAACCAGTACCAGATTGCCAAAGGTCACTTTTAAAAATAACTGTCTGCCAGATGAGAATGACTATGCATCTAGTATATAGCAGATGCCCCCTCGGACAAAGGTTATTAAATCAGGAGCGCTTGTCTTAATGAATTTAAATATCAACATACAAGCCGCAGGAGGCGGATTAATCTAGCTGGCAAACCAAGGCACGTTTGTTGCCTCAGGTGCGAGGACAGGGAATTAACATATTCCAATATAAGCCTGGGGATTATGCATGTTTTTAAAAATTGTTTGAGGCCATTTTGTTTGGTTAATTAAACTCCACTGTTCCCTTTGAGGAAAGAGTAAATGATAGTTTTGGGTTCGTAAAAGTTTCAATGCACTTGACATCTGAGTGATATGTACCCTTGTGTATAATTCTGCTGCTTATTTTAACCAATGAATCCCAGTATCTGTGAGATCTTCCTTCCTAAACATAGTCTATGAACCATCCATCCATCCATCCATCATCTAACCACATTTCCTCAGTATACAAACCATAATAAATAAAATATCCCATGCATGTCTGGATCATCCATCTGTTGCGATCGTTTAAAGTCAATCTGAAAATCGCAGCACACAAACATTATATTTTCAATTACCGTGTTGGCTCAAATACAAGACAAATCGTTTTCCCCTCAAAATACTTCTGAAAAAGTGATATCATTTTATATTCGGGGTCTAGACAAAAAGGGGAATAGATGGGGACGAATAAGATACTTTGTAATGAGCGTTTAATACAGATTTGCCATATTACAGATTTCTTGCGTGAGCGTGAATCAAAAAGCACGGAAATCATGCGAGATGCGTGACAGTCGGCATCCCTGCATATGTTTACCCTGTATCTCTGAATGTCGTGCAAATTGTTGGTTTCCCTCTCTGCGCCACTGCTGGTATTAAACTGATACTGACTGTCAATAAAGATATCAACATTCATTTCAAAGAGCTACCACATCATTTATAAACACGGCTCTACCTCCCTCTGAAATGCTTTTTTTCCCTTTTCATGTGGGTCTGCTGCACCAAAGACATTCTGCACCCTCAAGTGCTGTGGAGTTTCTAATATTCATTATCTACCACCTTCGCCCTGAAATAATGTGTTTGTTTTTTTAATGTTTGCTGTTTAATACACTTTTCGTAATCTCATTGCCTGTGGTTGCTGGTTATCTTATTATATGATCTTGTCAAACAAAGTCATTTTTCTTTATATAGATCTGGTATTCAAAAAACTTTTTCTCCAAAAACAGTTCCCAAAAAGTAGGGTATTGTCTTATATTCAGGGCAATACGGTAGTTAGTGTCCTGCAGTTTTCACAAACACCCAACAAATAACTCAAACACACTTCTTAATGGAAGCAGTACAGTGTGTCTGCTAAGCATAGTATAAAGTCGTAGTAATGATTCCACTGTGGACCGTAGTAATGATTCCACTGTGGACCGTAATAATGATTCCACTGTGGACCACAGTAATGATTTCACTGTGGACTGTAGTAATGATTCCACTGTAGACCGCAGTAATGATTCCACTGTAGACCGCAGTAATGATTCCACTGTAGACCGCAGAAATGATTCCACTGTGGACCGCAGCTCAGAATTTGCTTAGTCCTGTGTAACTCCACACCGGCAGAGTTTGGAAACATCAGAAGAGTGACCACAAGCAAACTTGTTCTTTTTCTGCTATCTCTTGATTCCCTGTAATAAAGGAAACATTTACTGCTAACAGATGCTCAGAAAAATGCTAGCTATCTTTTTTTATACTTTAAGTGGACAAAATGATTTCCCCTAAAACTCTGACAGAAGGAAAAATGATATGCACGAGATGCACGAGCCAACTAAGCCTTCTGTGACAATTTCTCAGTATTTCTCATAAGCAGAGATCACTCACTGCAAATCCCCCCTTTTCCTTGGGCCTAACGCATCACCAATGAGACAAGCACAAAAGAAAGATCAAGCTTAAGGGATAACCTCTCCCCTTTGATTTCTAGCACCTTAACAGAATACCAGCCTAGCCAAGGATCGCCACAGACTACAGGAAATGCTGCAGTGAGACAAAGGTGCCAGACAAACAAAGAACGACCATGTCTTTTATCAGAAGAAATTAGGAGTGAAAAGCTCATGAACCCATTATCAAAACGGCTACCCACCAATGTGACACGTACATCTACTAGAACATTCCAACTCTCAAGGGCGATAATACAGATGATCAAGTAGGTGGGAGAAGATGTTCCCATACTTCTTTCCTGAAAAATCTGAAACTCGCTTTGTAGAGCTTCATCATTACTGAGCTACTGAAGTATACTGAAGAATACTGGAATACTGAAGTAACTGTATACACTGCAAAACAGGCATTAGGCTTACATAACCTCTCCACGGTGCCCCCGCAATGACTTTAAAGAGCGTTTTGTGTGCTCACGGCAGCTGACAGGCAGGCACCACGCGCGAGTCAGGGCCACTGTCACTCTCGGTTATGTGTGTAAATGCTTTTTGTCACCTATCTGGACACACTTTTCAAGTAGCCTGCTGGATCTCTCACATCTTCTCGCTCCCAGAGCTGCACTGGGAGCAGCAGTAGGGAGCAGGCAGATCGGAGCACTGGCCCTGGCACCTTAAACGAGATCTGGAAGGGAAACAGGAGCTGGGAAAGACGTTACCGTCGATCACACGCAGACAAGAACTCGACATAATGAAATGAGGCGCAGTGAGCTGCATACTGTCTTCACGCCGATGTGCACTGCAGCCAAGTGCCGACTGCTCATATTTTACATGACTGCCAGCTGGTTTATGTTGTGCTTTGGCACGTGATCTTGTTAAATGATCAAATCAATACTGTTTTTTTCCACGGACTCCTTATCAACCACAGTGAAAAGGTGAGTCAGAGAATGATCTCTGTGGATGTTGGCCTACAAGTGCCATGTTTCGACTCTTCGGTTCGAGCACACACCGCATTCAACTTACTGGAAATTTCCGCTGTACCCGATTTACCCATCTGCACCTAACGGGACACTTTGACAATAAGTTTAGCCTTCCAAAAGCTCTTTTAATAGAATCTGTGGATTTTGCAATGGACTTATTTTTTTTAGCACAGGCTAAATCTTGTGCTGCTAGGTAGAACCCCGCCCCCCCCCCTACAGGAATGAACAAATAAGAAAACTGTATAAAGGAAGAGAAACTCCTTTGAGAGAGAAAACCCTTCAATAACATCACATGACCAATACCTGTGCAGCTGCAAGACTAACTGGAGTCGCGATAAGGAGGTGGGGGATCTGCTCTATACACAGTGACATTTTCCCAAGAAATGGAAAGGACTTTTGAGGATAGGGGTAGTGGGTTAAGGGTGGGCCAGGCTTGGTGTGATATTTGGAGTGGCACTGGGTTAGCCTCAAGGCGGAGAAATTAATTATAGAGGGGTTTGTCATACAGAACAGAATGAAATCTGATTATCTCATGGTATGTTCAGCATAAACACACAAACAGCTCTGCAGCCATTATATATAGGTCAGTTTGCACTTGTTCCTTCTCTATTGTTGCCTAGTAACAGTCCCTTCAAGCAGTCATGTAAATTCTTGCTGAATAATGCACTGAGGAGGGTCCGGAAGAAGAATAGCTGAGCATGGCTGGGGATACAGTAAATGTACAGTGCTGATGGAATTATGGGGGGGGGGGGGGCAAAGAAAATGGAGAATAAAAAGTAAATAAAAACAAAGATGGGCAAGGAGGCGGAATCGGCCAGAGTGCGGTATCCATGACAATGTGTCCAAGATTAACTTTGAACATCCGTACTGATCCTATGATCTGTGAAGAATCATCACTGCACCTCTACTATAAATACAGGATTAATGGTCCATGTCGTGGGATTATTTTTAAAGCTGGGAGAGAAGGGGAGAGGCATATGACCCACTGGAGCATTCCCTATCCCAAAGCCCCCTGTGCGTTCATGCAAGAAAATTAAAAAAACATGTCAACAAATTTTGTTCCAATGAAGACCAAAGTTATCAGATGTTTGTAGTCGATCACCATTATGTCACATATTTCTTCAAAACTTAAAATGAACCCAAGACATGAACCCAATTACTCAGTGTGATCATGCGAACAAGGCTCTGAGACCCCGGTTACAGTCATTAATAACCCTGACCTGCAAAGAATCAGACCACCAGAAGATTCTCATCCACCTGTTCATTGCGTTTAATTAATGCGGGTGTCAAGAACAAAGGAGGCAAAACTAGGAAATTAATGCCGGTGTAATGACCGAAATGCTCATTTTAACTGAACAGTCCAATAAATTACATGAAGAGTCATTCACATAGTGGTAATATATGATAACCTCCCGGGAAAGGGGTCTTCAGGACCAGGGTTAGAAGAATCCCCTTGGGCCGAGTGTAGAAAGCAGAAACTAATGTGACTGACACCTCAGAGTAACAGATGTTAGCACAGCAGGCCAGTGTTGCTGTTAACTGGTTTGTTATGGAGAAACCCAATGAGAAGTCTCAGGGCTCAGCTATGTATGGGGGAGGAGAAGGTTTATCCGAGCCACATGGATTTGGTCACTTTGGCGACCCAACCAACAGCCTATCAGGGCAGCCTACCAGGGCAGCCTACCAGGGCAGCCTATCAGGGCAGCCTAGCAGGGCAGCATACTAGGCCAGCATACCAGCGCAGCCTATCCGGGCAGCATACCAGGGCAGCCTATCAGGGCAGCCTACCACATTACCCATCACATTAAATGGGAGACAGACCTGCACAGCTAAAAGAAACAAGAGTTTGTGCAGGAGTTACTGTGGAGAGTGTTGGATGGCTAGAATCCGGAGGACTTAAACATACCTTCTGGTTAGAGCCAGATTTGCTTATGAACCCTCCAGAGCAGCAGCTTACTACCCAAAACAACGTAATGTAACCCATGATGAACGTTCACTGAAATGACACTTTGTGTAACTGAGGCCGTTTGCCATATACCGCTACCAGAGTTGAGTAATTCAGGTCCAGAGAGTAAAACTCCAGACCAAGATTTTGTTTCAACCAACCAGTTGAGCATAAAGAGTCACAGTCGCAGAGCATTCAGCTTCTTCTAGAACACTTCCTTTGCTTCCGATTCCACCAGCTCAAACTGCATTTCTTCACACAGCCTCAGAAGATCAGAGGAACTTGGCGAGTTAACTAGGGAAGATCTCATTCTGGTCTTTTCGAGTTCACATACGTCTCCCTAGCTCTCTGAAGCTCAGGGAGAACGAAGGGCAGGCCAGGGGATTTGAAGAATAGCATCGTTGATGGCCGACTCCAGCTAGTGGAGATAGATCAGCCTAACCCTGACCCAGTGACCAGCATGCAGAGGTAGTTATTTACTAGTCCTGTCAGATGTCTGAATGCAACTCATTTAAGATAATGTATTGGTATAATCTAATGTTCCAATCAGACAAACAGATCTGTCACTTGTGAAGTCACCCAGATGTACAACTCCATTTGGCAAATCGTTAAAATAAGATTTTAGTTAAGCAATTACAGGCCTTTCAAGGGAAGCTATGGGGCAAATCCTTGACAGGGTGAACTTTGGAAATCGATTAAGGTGGAGCAAAGGGCACTCAAACATGTTTAATTCCTTGAATAACATTTTCTGCATTTATTGGCCATCCTCTACCAAAGGAAGGATGCAGAAAGGTCAGACGTCTTCCACTCGAGAACAGTATGGAACCTGAGCGAAAAATCCCCCTTTCGAAGGACTGCTTGGAACGTAGATGGGGACACCATGGCCTATTATTAGCATGATTTTTATGTCCACGGACACAGAGAAAAGTGTTGCCAAGTAACCTGATCCACCTAACAACCCCAGCACAGTTTAAACTGTAGAGGACTACAGGCAGGAGGCGGATATCACAATACGCTGCTGCTTTGGTGTATCGTCAAGAAGATCTGCTGGCATTGCGTTCGAAAATATGACTTCCTGAACGGAAGGAAAGACGGCTGAAAAAAATTGAAAAATAATCACATTCGTACAATATGGTTCTGGAAAGATTACCGGCAACAGACTTATGGACCGACTTTGTACATGAATTTGCCCTCTGCCTGCACATTCTGGGTGACTTTGCTGCATCTTCAGGCAGCCTCAAATCCACGTGCTGACTTTGCACGTTCCTGCAGGTTTCCTCCGAGTATTCCGAACTCTTTGTGTGGTCCAGAGACACACGGGTGGCTGGCTTTAAATCGCCCTTGCTGTGTGAGAGAGCAGTGACCTGGTACACCTTCTGGGACGGCTGGATGGGCCCCTGTATATATTTAAACGCACAGTGCCTCTGTATGTTTGGTATAAATATTTCACCTCATGTGCCGTCTTGAGCATTGTGACGGCAGGGGCCATGTCACACTGAAGCTTTATATTGTCGCCTCTGATCCAAATCCAGCTTCAGAGGTCTAACGAGTTGCAACTCTTGCGTCATTCATTGCAAGTAATACATTACATATATATTATATTTGTATACACACTCTTGGGGAAAAAATGGGTCAAAGCTTAATGCTGTGCAATTTGAGCCAGGTCCATTTTTCTTTTGCCCAAGAGTGTGCCTGTTTGTGTGTGTGTGTGTGTGTGTGCGCGTTTGCAAATAGTAACAGCATAAATGTTTAAGGCGAATTACAAAATGCACATACACATCTTCAACACATTTGCAATAGTTCTGCCATCTACAGAAGGGCTTATCAATATTGCAGAAAAGAATACACCTTAACAAATCCCTGAAGCACTTTCTGTCAATAAATTACTTGTTAGGAAAAATTAAGTAGTTAAATTACCTAGCGATATGTCGGAACCAAATGAGCTTAATTAGGGATGGGGATTGGGACAGAACTGGAAACCTATTTGGCTTGGCCGTTTTGGACAGAGGGTGTCAGGTGACACACATCCAGACGTGGTGGGGCCTATGATTCTCCGGGCGACGCCCCGCTTAAGCCTCCTCAACCCCAACGGCCACCCTTTAGCTCCAGCGCCACGTCCAGGCTCTCCAGTTTTTCATGAGTTGCACGCAGTTACAAACATCAAGTCTGACATGTGCCCCGTTATCGCGAGATGGTTATCGATTTGAGGCTCTGCTGAGAGACAGACCTTCCACTCAGAGAAGCTGCCTTTATATTCCTTTGTATTACACTGCGAAGCTTAGAATGCAGGCTCACACGCCACTCTCAAATCACTGTCGGGATTTCTGTGTATTTCACAAGCTGTTTTAAAAAAAAGTATAAAAACAGAGTAGCAATGATAAACCGTATGTAAGATACCCATCCATTAGATAATTAATGCACCCTCAGTGAGCACTAATATTACCAAATGATGTGTGTGGTTCAATGTGTAGGTCTGTAATGTATGGTTCAAGGTCCGTCATCTATCGGGAGTTACTCTAGTTAGGCATTACTGTGTGCACTTTCACGAACCAGATTTACGAGATGAGAGCAGGTAGGTGGGCAGGCAGGTGGGCGCCCCCACAACCCACGTTACGACAGCGCTGCAATGACGTATGCCCAGACGTGTCCCCAAGCTTGGCACCGACATCACCCACCCCCACACTGGGACCCAGAGAGCCCATGGTGTGCGAAGGCTATATTCTGGCCTATGCCCCTTCTGAGGCTGGAATAACTGTATTACCTTCACAGTATTTATCAGTGGTGCATTTGCATCTTCACTGATCAGCCTGCAACTAAAAAAAAAGGTAACACCTGATATATTGTCCCTTTCACGTTAAGAATTTCCTGGAAGGAATGACAGTCAACATAGGTTCCACAAAAATCACATTTCACTTAGCATTTAGCATTGAAGCTAGCAGGCCCATGGTCCTCTTTCCAAACGAACCTACTGTCTCTCTTGCACAGCTTCTCAGCACATTGACCTGCAGACCAGATCACATCGTCTGGGAAACACATGCTAAGATCCCTGAGCAAATCTTCGATCTAATTCAGTCAACATACCTTACAGCAGGAATCTTCTACTGCACCGAGAGACCTCAACCAACAGGGGGAAGAGTTTTCATTGTTGAGGAGAACCTGGCTATGGGGAATTATACTTCTCCATTTTCCCGCGAAGATCTGCTGAGTACGGAACTGGAAATCCAGCCCAACAACGGACTGGACTGGAGACTCACCTGGTGCCGTTGACTCTATCCTACACCTTAAGAAAGTGCAAATTGATACATCTCAAACAGCACAGTGAAGCTGGTAAACCAATGGTGTAAAAACATGGACCTATCTGTAAGAGATAAGGTTGCTGCCCCGGAAGAATAGAGCTGGCTATCAATGATGTGAGCGGACACACAACACAAAGAAATGTTTAGCCAGTTTCTTATCTGAATTGGGGCCTTACTTAGCAGACCACACAAAGATCCCCATCTACTATAGTGTCAGAATACAAAGGAAAGGTTCAGCACCTCTCTGCTGGAAGCTGCCTGAAAGCCAGTCACATAAAAGTCAGGGGTGTGTATAATATCACAGCATGAGATACTTAAAATCAATACTTTTGATGCTGTAACACGGTACGGCAATCTACTGCTCTCCAAATGCTTCCTTTAAATTGATGCACGTAGTTCCTGGATTAATTGCACCACTGCTTTCCACCACGCTACACAAGTACACTGATCTTGCAAAAATCCTCCAACAGCATTTCAGAAAGCCAGGCCAATTCCAGAACATCTCCATCTTATCGATCAATCAACAGAAAATTATGTGGAGATGAATAACCAAATATTCCCACCAGAGGTTGGTAGTTCAAGTCCAGGGAGTAAAACTCCAGATCAATATTTTGCTTCAACCAACCAGTTGAGTATAAAGTCACAGACCAGAGTCACAAGGTACTCCACTCTCTGGACCTGAATTACCTATCTCTGATCCCCATTCAGTTCGCTCTTTGGCTACAGGCACTTTAGCACAGCAGGTCCACATGCTGCTTCTTATCCCATTCAAGGATTTTCCTAAATGATGCAATGCGACTTTAATTGTAATCTTGGTCCAGCTATGAAGAGTGTGAGTGAAGTCTGACATGCATTTGACACCTGAATTGGCTCGAAACTCGACGTGACTTCAGATGTGTTGCACATTTACTGATACCAGTGGATGGTGGAAAAGCCAGGTATGCGCTCAGAAAGAATTACCCACAATCACCTAGGCATTAATGGCAGGTAAAGCCCTAAAGTCTCATAATAAAACTGACATTGAAAACGCCAAGACCCTACTCCAATCTGGGGAGGGCAACTAGTCAACAGTAATGAAGAAACTATTAGCCAACTACAATTAACCAATCAAAATGAAGACACAGAGGCTGCACCAGCTAAACAAAAAGTCTGGACTGAACATGTGGAAACACCATAAGCCATAAACACCTTAAAACACCTGCCATTTCTTTTCATATTCAGAAATACCAACAGGATTTTAAATATTATTAAAATGGATTATTTTTAATTCACATATGCTTTCGGCCATATTCCCCAGTACTTTGGTGAGATGTAACTGTGTGGTGATTAGGAGACCACACACACACACACACACACACAAGTCATGTAATCATGACTTTATGGGGACCGCTCATTCATTTCAATGCTAATGCTGACTGTGACAACCTTAACCCCTACCCAGCCCTAGCCGTAACAGAACCATAAATACCAAATAATATACAAGAGTTTTTATTAAATTGAGTTTCCTGGGGGAAAAAATGGGTATTCATCACGTTCTGGGAACATTGTGTCCCCATGAGGTAAGGTGTACCCGCTCACGCACACACACACACACACACACACACAGCAGCCCTTCAGAGTATATATCCTTGCAATAAAACTCATTTGCCCAAAGTCATTACCTATTCACTCACTGCAATATCAGTACGGCTTCCAGTTTAAATGTCTGCAACGTGTCCCTTCAGCTGAAGTATAACAGCCATTCCCACCAACTGCACCTCACAGAAAAGACGCCAAGACAAAATGAATCTATCCCACATTAATATTCCAGTCAGTCTGGCCCTAAATTAATACCACCGGGATCGTAATATTTTTTATTATCTTGAACTGTCATGATGGAATATGCTACCTAATTAACCAGAATGTTTATTGCTAGGCAAAATTTCCCTTGACAAGCTGCAGTTACTGAAAAGCATCCCAGAATCCAATTGGGAATGAAAGACCATAAGTTAACTTCACTAACCTTCCACTGAATACCAAACATATCTAAACCAGAAGCCACTTATGAATTATTAGTTTACATATATAAATTAATAATATTAATAATAATAATTACATATTAATTTATTACAATTTCTAAATGCTGTTAAAAAATAATCTAGTACCTTTCAGCCGACAAAGCTGTAGCTAGAGAGGGAGGGGGAAAATCCTAAATTATATTTTTAATTAAAATGGTTACATGTGAATGAATGAATGTTACATTTATAAAGTGCCTTTCAAGACACCTAAAGTGTTTCACAGAACCAGTGGGGGGCCATTTGAGCCACCACCCCCACAGTGGAGCACCTGGATGGTATGACAGCATCAGTAGGCTCACCACACTGTAACTCAGCGCTTGTCCACACATACATGGGGATTTTTAAAGATGTGTTTTTCCTCCTCAGTTATTTTTAAAAAAAGCCATCCACACAAATTCTGATTTTTTTTAAATCTCTGTCCACATGAAAAGGCTAAAAACATACTGTCAAGAGTAAACTGACTTCACGTAAACACCGAACAGCGAACACTCTTGACGTTACAAGCCAAAAACTCTGTTTTCCCTGTCTACACGTTGATGCAGGAAACGGAAATTCTGAAAATCGTCACCCCGGCCGGAGTTTGCGTCAGCTCTTCCATGTGTGCACCCATGTAATGCTAGGGCTCACGAGACAATGCAGAGCATCAGAAGACCCCCCTTAGATGCACCTGCCCCACCCAGCACGGCAGTGCATGTAACACACAGCTGTTTGCTGTACGTGCCAGGGAACAGCATCCTGGATAATTTGGCGCGGTCGATAACCCTTACGAAGCAAAGGCAGAACTTTAAAGGCAGCACTCAATGTCAATTGGATTTTGGAGAAACAGCTATTATTCTGGCTGGGACTGTGAATGGGGGAATCTGCAGTTATCGGGCACCATTACCATTCAGACAGAGAGGAGGATAACTAGTCAAAAGAGCCCAGTCAGGGGTGGTTTACACCTTCCTGAGGTAACCACTCAAGCTCAGACATTCACTTAATTAGCTCAAAATTAAATAAAATGTTTAACAACACAGATGCTGTGTGATACTGTAGTGATTTGAAAGTGAAATGACTAGCGCTTGTTTCGCAAAGTGTAATTTTTTCATGTCTTTAATGAGAGGAAGTGACTAGGGTTGGTGCCCTAGTGTTTCAGCCTCAGAATGTTCAGCCGGAATTTACGGCTCTCATTCAGGTCTTGGTGTGGGGGGGGGGGGGGGGGGGGGGGGGGGGGGGGGGGG
>JAODUD010000082.1:1976195-1990066 GCA_026784285.1 Stomatorhinus walkeri
CCGAGAAACCATCTCCACTCCAGCTGGGGTTCCTCTAGCTCCCGTGACATTGTGCATCCTTGAGAGACCATTCCAACAGCCGTGCAGATGTGAGGTCCGTCCCCTTGCCAGCTCAAACTGGCTGATTGTGTTCATTATTCTCTTACTTCAGAGTAAGGGGAATAAAGACCCGTCACAGGAGACAGATTTTTGCTCATGATAAACAGCATTCTGTCACTTTTTAAAGGAAGCAAAACTTAGTTGTACCAAATAAATGTATTTAGTTCACACACGACAAAATTAGAATATACGTTTTTTCTTTTTTTGTGCTACCATATTTTCTGCTCCATAAACTTATTTTTAAGAATCTAATTCTTAAAAAGTCCACTGTGTTCTTGCTAAAATACACTCGTGCAGCTACGTGTACGTATATTAATCGTCTGTTTCATCAAAATAAAAAAAAACAGAACAGAAGATGCTCAGCAAGCTCATTTGCATTTGTAAGTGATTGCTTGAAAGTCAAAATAATACTTGTTCTTGTCTGAGTCTGTTCCAGTAAAGCGGGATGGCGCGGCTTCATACTGGCACACAAAAACACCTGAAGAAAATGTGTATTTTTATATACACCGGAGGTAATGGCAGCAGTACAGGATGTTCTGTAGTAGGGGATGGAAAATAGGATGTGAGCTTTAAAGTTCTTTTTCCACTTTGCTTGTTGTGTTCATCTGAAGCAAGTTCCAGTGTGATCCATTCGCTAAGATGGGTATTACATGAAACCAATTAAACTGAAATTCCCTGCTCAACATTGAATCCCCTGCAACCCTGCAGTGTAAATGCTGCGTCCACATCCTCCATGGCGCCTGCTGTACTGAATTGCCATCAGGCTGGTTGAAGGGCGGAGTGGTCCGAGGATATCCAGCCACAAACAGGCAAAAAAAGCGTGCTTCGCGGGGAGCGATGGCTGACGAGTGATTGTAGGCCAATCGCCCTCTAGCGTTGAAGTGGGTGGGTCACTGTGACAGGAAATGCAAAGGTAGCCCGCCCAAACGTGTCACCTTTGTTATTGAGGTGCACCTGCTATGTCCAGTCTACCCTGCTAAGACAGGAACCTTAATCCTTGTATTTTAAAATGACTATAAAGTAGGAATTCAACAGACTTTACTGACCCTATTTTTGCTGTTTTCATATGTCCTGATTCAAAGATAAGTAGTGCCTAACCAGTGCTCTCTCTCTCTCTCTCTCTCCCTCTGTCTCTTTATCCGTCCCTATCCCCCCCCCCACTTGCTGGCTGAACTTCAGCCAGTATACTTACTTACCTGGAGGCTGCAATCCCCCACGGAGCCCTGTCCCGCAGACCTCACCCCCACCCACACAGACTTCCTGCTTCCTGTCTGACGTGCTGTGGTCGATTGGACACCATGCTGTGAAAACACCCTGGGGGCTGAACCATTGGCCTGCTCTGCTGTGCTCTAGGGGGGTGTCGACGAAGTAACCGTCAACACACCCACGTACACATACACAGTGCATTGAAACACCTATGTATAACATCCACTATTCAGCCTTAGTTAACAAGTCCCACTGTTAAACAGGAGTCTGACATTCAGATTTAACTGGCTGACCAGCAGTCAGCCTGCACGACGCATTTATAATTCTATAAATGTGATTTATATTTAGAAAACTGGAAACGCAAACAAGATTTTGCATCCGGTGATGTTACACTTCCTCTCTCTCAGAGGAACGAGGGAAGGAGTCGTGCTGTTTTCCTGTCATTACGGTATAAATCTCCATTTTGCCATCCACGCTGTCCTTTGTCCTGTCACGTGACCAAAAATTGCACCTGACAGGGCAAATCACATCGCCACGGAAACCGATTTTATCTGTAGCTCTGGCGAGTTGGCGGGGCTGTTTATTTTACATTCAGTGGGCGGGCCGTGGGGGGATCACGAAGAGGGGAGATTCGGTGCATCCAGAGGAGGACCACCCCAGCTGAGTTAACATCCCCTCCCCCAGCGCACTGTCCACATGCTGGATGGATGGATGCGCAGAGTGTTTGTGACACGTCTTGGAAAACACAATGTTGTCATGACTCAACCTGATCAATGCCGGCACCTGCAGGATGGGAAACTCAAGTTGGGGAGTTTATTTTGTGCTGCTGGGAAAATGAAGTGTAATACAATCCGTTATTTAACCCCCGCCACCCTGCATCACCCTGCCTGCATTCCCCTCCAAGTTCCTGGATAACTTACTTATGACCACGCCTCACCTAGATACTGCAAACTGGGCAAAAGTTCCCTGTCTGGCGCTCATGGTGTCCCCTGCCTGTCCGGAGTTGCCATGACGTATGGTTACGGTGTCTCCGCGGCCCATGGTTCTACAACGTTCATGCAACTGTGTGATTGGAGGCATGGATCTGCTTGGTACGGGCATGTAACCAGGTAGTAAATTTGATATGAGCCTGTCTTGGTGATACGTACATCAGAGATTGACGGGGGTCATATGCTAGTATTTGGGATGAGTCACTTCTGCACTGCTTGTGTGGTCCAGCAAACTCTGCCCCATAAAAAAGAGAGGCCTGTTTTACTTGGCAAAAACTTCAGATGACAAACATGACAAAGCGTCGAAGTTTCACTCAACAGCTGAGGTTTTTCTCTACGAAGTTTTCGAGCCTGGGATGTGAGCTTCTCTTCCCACGGGCTGGAATGTGGGGCCCTTGTGTTCAGTGAGGCTGGCCATCTTTAAGGACGGGGGGGGGGGCTTGCATGAGCATCCTGGCAGCTTCCCACCTGGGGAATGACATAGTCAGTCCATTCAGCCAATCTTAATTATAATTAAAGATTAATTTGTTTCAATCATTTCATTTTAATTCTCCTGGGTCATAAGTGAGTAAATCAATTGAGTTCAGTCTCCTCCCCTGAGTCCCCTCAGTTTTGGGAGAGTTCGTCCCTCCCCCGATCTGCCTTAAGCTGTCCTTCCCAAACTGGGTGATGCCACGTGAATCTAACCAGCATGGGGGGGTTAGGGCTGATGGCACATTCACCCACTCACACCTTGTTCTATGTCTGCCCACAATGGCGTAGTGTGACATAGGGAGGGGTGTGGTTTACTAATTTATACGTAAAGTTCAAATGTTTCATAGGAGTGAATGAAGCCACATTAAATATTAAGGGGTCCACTTCTCTCCCCAACCTCCTGGTTCCTATGCCCCTGTGCGTCCACATCCCATGCAGGCACAGCATAAAAAACCGGTTGTTTTTATCCCTCTTATTGGTTTTTGACGCATTGTCTGTTACGCCTCAGGGTGATGGAATCCCGCCTGTGTCGGAAATATTTGCAGCCGCAGCCTACATGTGTCAGCAAAGCTATAAATTTAGGCGGGGTCCTACTGTCACCTACACGCACGGAGCGGGACGGGCAGAAGTCAGTAAGGTGTTCTTCCTGCAAAGCTCGGGGTTACTCAGTATATTTAGCGAGCAGCCCTGTTTGTCAGATAACAGTGATCCTGCTGGGTTAAATCTCTGACTCTTTAGATACAAAATGAATGTCAGGGAGAAACACAAGGCTGTTATTTGAAAATGCCAGTACCACTTAGCAATTAGCATTTAGCATTTTGTAGAAGGGAATAATAATAATAATAATAATAATAATAATGGATACTTTATTGATTCCCAATTTATGCCCCCCCCCCTCAATGTGCTCTCTGTAGAGTAAGTTGCCTGTGAAGGGCAGCTACCCGTAGCAGCACCCAGAGAGCTGGGGGTTAAGGGTCTCGCTCAGGACTCGCAGATGCGCCGTAACATGTTAGATTTATAGAAAAGTAAAAGAATTTTTTATTTCAGTAAGACTTGCATATTCTGGGTTTGTTAGTCAACAGTACTATTTAAAGGTTAGCGGAACCCCTGTCAATGACCTGGAATTGTATGGTAGTCACCATGGTAACCCAATACCTTTTATTCAGATAGAATAGACCACAGAACACATCATGTTAGAGAATGACGTGAAAAGGCCACTATTTCATTCATAATACTGTGTCCAGATGGTTTTGTCTGCTGGGCTACAAGATCTCAAATAACAATTTCAAACAGATGTTTGTTTGCTAGAATGCAGCTGGGTTGAGAAACACTGGTATGGACCTGTCTTAGTGGATCACAGGTTGATAGGAGATGTATCACTGACACAGAAAAAAGGTAAAGCGACAATAAATGCAGCATCATAATACATTCATATAACATTCAGGGCACCTTTATAATTAAAGCTGCTAAGGATGTTAAATTGTACTTACATGCTGCCTATGAATGTTCTATGAATGCATTATAAAGGCATTATGAATGTGCACTGAATGTTCAATGAATGCATTAGGAAGGCATTATGAAGGTACGGTTAATATAAAGCATTACCAAAATATGTGTTGAAAAAACTTCATTTTCATTATGTGTGCTGATAATGATGTTGTACATGTAACCATTTTCATTAAGTGTACAGACTTACATGCTTACTATGCTTATAGGAAACCCCAGCTTTAACCATGAAAGCGTCCTATTTTACAATCTATGTCTATTAGGTTCAGCAAATAAAAGCTGCCAGTGGAATAATGCATTGCAGCACCTGATAGCCCATCATCCGCCGTGCTCTATTTAGGACGACCTAATCACTCATAAGGCGCGGGGTCCTACTTCCAGGCACACAGACCATCTCTGCAGTGATGACGTTTTAGCACTGAGGAAGGCCGATGGCACCATATCGAACTTCCTTGCCATTCGCTTTTTACGGCATATCCAGCTTTGATGAAGTATGCTGACAACCATGATGGTCACTGGGAGAGAACACAATGGTTTATGGGTAAGTCCCTTGAAAGCAGTGTGAATGGGAAAGAAATTGGTTGTATGAAAACCATACATTCATTAGTGTCCTTACTGGGTAGGGTTTTGTTTGTGTGTGTGCATCTATACCAAGGAATATGGTTGGAATATATTACAGAAATGACTGATGGCGATTAGGACTATGATTCATTTGTACGTACACCTAGTGATACTGGTATGGTTGTGTTTTTAGACAAAAAAAGATAATCATAAATAGGTATTTAAATAACCATGTAATAACTCAGTGTATGATATAAGTAACGTATAGACAGATGGCGAGATTGATGAAAAAGGCATTCAGAAATCAGAGGTTATCTTAAAAAGACACTGAAAAGTGAAAAGTGTTTCTCTCCAAAGTCCAGGACTGCTAAATGTCAGTTTGAATCCTTGGCCTCTGAGTACTGTGGCTCTCGGATAAATTTGGACACTAGATACATAAAGTTTTGCCACTTACGGAACCTCACGGAATTTCATCTTGTGACTTGTGTCACCATCGTACACAGTGAAGCATTATCAGTAACTACAAATGGCTACCCGTGGAAACTGAATGTGCTATCTGCCTGGGGCTTTGAAGGGCCCTCATTATCACCTGTAAAATAACCTCTGTACCCTTTGGCCCAAAAGATGCCTTTGATTCTAATGCTCATCTCTGCCAAGAAAGTCAGCAAGATTCGGAGAATCAGGGAAGAGGGTGAACGGAGATTGAGGCCCCATCTTTTGGGACCCGAAGCTTGATACTGGCTCATGCTTCAGCCTCTCAGAGCTTTATCTGTCAGCAACCAAGAAACGTAGCCAGTGAGACAGTGCCACCAGAAAGCAGCTCAGATATTGATTGGTTTGGCACCCAGCTTAGATAATAATGGAAGGGCTCTGCATTCTATTGGTTGGTGCTTTTCAGTGGGCGGGGTCAGGGCAGGAAGTAGCCAACTGTGGCTAACATCTCCGTCCACCTCAAGAGAGACAGAGAGGTCAACCTTAGCTGGTAGCTACGAGAAGGGAGCTGTTAGCAGATAGCTGGATAACTGGTCATCATTGCATGTTTAAGACACTGTTATCGAGCCCAGACACCTGAGATGAAGAGGAATTAAACATTTTCATTAGCTTTAAGGGTGATTCCTTTGAGGTCTTCATCAGAATAATAAATTAATGATTTAGTTGCCTGGAAGACTGTTTGATGTGGTTTGATGCAGTGAAAGGTCTTGCATGTGAAGTAACCAGCACACTCAAGTAACCAGCACTATAAAAGCTTTACACAAAACTACCTAAAAACGACTAAATAACAACGCGAAGCACAAAGCAAAATACTTGTCAGTTCCGGAGCATTCTTTACATCGGTGACATTTCAACATGTTAAAATTACAATTCAATAATCGTTAGAATGATTCAAAAATAAGAAACGTTACAATCCTGTGTTTTTCAAGATTTATGTTTTCCAGCTTTGCCACATACGAGAATTTTTACTGTATAAAGAAACTGTGGGAGCTGTAGATAAACTCCGCCTTTCTGGTCACTGAGCGTCATCTGATAAAGCCGGCCCCCCGGCCCCCCATGAAAGGCGACCCTGTTCAGTCAGCACTTAGCGCTGCTCAGTGCGTAAGACCCCACGCATCTCGCATTACGTGCCCACACTCCCAAAAGAGCTCCCCATAACAGCAATTAGACCTTAACTCAGCACATTTTTCTGTTTGATGGTCAGTATTAATGCAACTTGCATGTTGCATGTCACCGGAGATGGTATTTGACTTCTCTGCCAGCCCCTTGAGCACGTGGGGGGGGGGGGGGATGTATTTGACCTGCAGAAACAGCTTTGAATACATACAGGGATCTTTCTGTCAAATGTTACCTCTGTTTTACAGGGTGATACAACATGCATCAATACATCAATGCGGGCTTTTTGCAATATAACAATTTTAGCACTTCACAGTGCAATGCCTACCGTGAAGTAACAACAGGTGAATCGCAAATTACATATTTACCAGTTGCTTTTATCCAATACAAAACGTACCTGAGAGACCCAATGGTGAAATCGCTTTTCCAACCTTGGGATCTACCCTGATGACCATCTGATGAAAAGCACAACAGCCTAACGCACTCGAGTCAAACAACACTCTAAAAACTGACTGTAAAATGGTTGCTGCAGCACCCCCCGTTGCCTTTTTGTAATCTTTATTCTGCCAGTTACCCCCGAAACACGCATGCAGATCCTGTGTATGAAGACCTGGAGCGCATGAAAGATGCTGTCCGCATGACATCTGGAGGTCGAGGCAGGCATTCGGATGAATGCGTGAAATACGACGCAGCTATCTTGTTTTAATGCTTTAATCTCTCTCATTTGCTTGACGCGATTAGTGAATCCAAAACGGCTCATTTTATGAAAATGTCCATCAATAAGAGCGGATGGTGAATCGTGTTTGGAGCCCGGGACATTTCTAGCATTTGACCCTTACGTGGTTTCAGGCCACAATCTGAAGAAATACAGGAAGGGGTCTGAATAATTTTTCAGGGCATCAGAGACAAAAATAGGGTGTCTGTAGCCCTCTAAATAGAGTCTAGAATCGCCTACGATTGGGATGGAAGGACAGTTTACTGAACATTCTAACGGCAGTAATGGGATTACTGGGACCACGGTGCTGAAAGAGGCTGTTCGTAGGATGTTTTCCTCTTGGGACCACATCTGCTCCCACAACTGGCGCCCAGTCATCCCAGCTTTCAGCTTTCCACAGAAGTTTCTAGATTTACTGATATAGTAAAAGACGAAGGACATCCGTTAATCACAGCAGAACAGACGTGCTTAAAATTTTTACTGGTAAATTACTGAATTACCCAACTTCACTCACACACACTCATGCACACTTGCGAGATCTAATGTCTTTAAATTCACTTGATACCAGTTCAAAAGGTTCTGTCTCAAAGATGTATGATGTTGATAACAATAGTAGCAAATCAACTGAACAGACAGCATCTTCTATTATAGGGGATTGGAAAGGCTATATGAGAGTATAGATAGAGTGATGCAGGGATGGGGGGGGGGGGACGCACTCCCAGCTGGGCACACCAAGGAAGATCCTCAGTACACATCTCTACTGCTTCACAGTGACAACCTGGTTTGCAGTGTAGGACCTTAGCTCTCCCTGTGAGAACCTTCTCTCCACACCGCATGCACGCTAGGCCAAAGCGAACTACAGTGATAAACAGTCGTCATGGCAACCACAAAGAAGCAGTAATTTCTCAGAGGCCAGGTGTGTAGCTACTGAAATGCACGTTTCACCATGAAAGACATACATGAGGAGCCAGGTTGACCAAATCATGGGGGTTAAGAGGCCAATTCTCTGTTAAGAAGGCACTTTTCACCCGAGTCTTCACTGTGCGTCCGGAAGGTACCAGATTCCTTTCCTTTCACAACAGCTGCTCTAAATAATTTCCACATGGGCACAATCTTCCAGAATGCCCCATTGATTGTGGTCCCACAAAGCTTTCACGGCCGCTTTTCACGACAGGCCCGGAGACCTTCATCATGCCCATGAGACGGCCAGAGAAAAAGACTTTAGGGTCACCGTTCATTTTTACTGTCACTGTGTCAGGCCCAGGAGAAATAAGAGGCATGGAATGTGCCAGCATCAGTAAATCCTCTCCGTGTCAGGTGGCTTGCTGTGGACCCAACAGTCGCTGCAGGAGAATGACAAATGGCACCTCTGAGCTCACCTAGCGCCACGCTGCTCAGGGTGCTTCCCTGCCGCAGAAAACCATTTACACAGACGTCTTCACAAGCAACATCATAAGACTTCATGATCACATGGTCAATGAAGGGTATTCTGGGTAGTTTTTGGCTGTGGATCACATGATCCTTGAAGGGCATTCTGGGTAGGTTTTGGCTATTTCTTCCTTTTTCCATTAGGTACCTGCAATAACCCCCGATTTTGTGTAATTAGGCACCTCATAGTATTTATAAACTTAGACACCTTCACTAACATTAAATTTTAATAACAGAGAGATAGGTTCGGGAGAGAATGAGATTTATTCTAATTTAAAACAATTCAGTGCTTATGCAGAGTAACTTGGTATATAAATGCAGGTTTGTAGATAAATGCATTTACTTCCGGGATTTTACAGTATTTTATTCTCAGCATGGTTCTACCGTGGTCGAATGTATTATGCCTGTACAGATACGACTATAAGTATACACCGTCACACTATTATTACTGTGGAGCAAGAAAGACTGGATTATGTAATTACACATTACCTCAGTAACGCATTACATAATTACATATCCCTTTTATTACCTTCTAGTAAACCACAGTGACTCAGAACTATTATGTAATCAAATGAATTGGAGTGTGCAGGGGTATAACTTTGGGTTGAGCAATAAGGGGGGGAGGCTGTATTGGCATCCCAGAATGCAGAATCGGGTGACTGTCACATAGGTATTCAGAAGCTGGGCATGATCCATAACCTTGTAGGTCCGTGTTTCCATGTAAAGAAATACCTCTTCCCTAGACTGGGAGAGCACTTCTGCAGAGGATCCTCCCGGCCTCAGGACATTGGGTTACTAAACACCCCTACAATAGTTACAATTTAATACTCGCTTCTTACATATGCACCACACATTTTATTGAGCCATGTTGCACATCTCGTTTTTCTTTTTTCCTTCTTTTCAGTATATCTTTCTGTTCCTTATTTACTACATATTTATTGTAGTTGTGTTTCTGTTTTCTATATCGCTGTTTATTATTATGGCAGAGTTGACCACCTTGCATTTCAATGCAGTTCATAGTCTGACCATACACCTTGCACATGACAAATAAAAACCCATGAATCCTTGAATTCTTATTTCCGGAGCCTGATTTACAACAAGCAGTCCCCTTTGCCAGTTTGTAGACTTTCAGTGCCTGACAAGCAGTGGTAGGTGGCTCACAGTAAATGGCCATTAACATCCCACAAAACACATCCCATTTCCATAATGCAGGCTGGCCTGATCGTCTCTGCTGAACAGAAGCCTGAAGAATTAACCGCTCTGCAGGGACAAGTCAGTCAGGGAAGAAACCACCAACCAAAGCCTTGAAATATTTCGCAGCTGACCAAACCACTTATTAATTTGCTTATCAATTTGCTATCCAAAACTTCTTAAAATCTAACTTAAAATCCATCCATCCATAATCCATCCATCCATACATTTTCTGCCACTTATCTGGGGTTGAGTCAATGGGGCAGCAGTCTAAGACAAATGTCATTCTTATGTTCCCTTAACTAATCCAGCCACCCCCCAGAATCCAGGCTGCCCGGTCCGATGGTCCGATCAAACCTTGGTGGTGAAAAGAGGTGAGGCGGCGTGAGATAGTCGGTTTAGTCGATCATTCCGGAGGTCACGGGGTCGGCTGCAGTGGAAGTTTCTGACGTATGACCCGTAGCCTGTGAGGGCATGTCATCGGCTTGCACATAAATCAAACAGATACCATAGGAGAAACAGCCTCCGAACGCACTGTGCCAGAAAAGCAAGAGGCTCCACAGTCCCGTAGTGACCCCACGAAATGCCAGGGTTTTGAGCATGGTTGGTGAATTTCTGAAAGTAAACTATATATTTTCAAGTTACACCTTTTTATGATTGTACATTTTGAAAAAAATGGGGAAAACTCATTAAACCACACCCCCCAGTCCAAAGATTTTATTGGTCCATGAAACTTTTAAACGACAAAAACCAGTCTGTGGTCATAAAGAAGCTGGGAACCTCTAACCTCTGATATGAGGTGGCTGGGGGCTTCTGGGTAATGGGGGGGGAGGGTCTCTATTGTAATGTAAAGAGTGTCTGAACCTCGCTTTGCTAATGGAGTAAACTTTATTTGCAAAATAATTAAATGGGCTCAGTTTCAGTCCCACAGTGAAGACAGGTTGGTGACTCATTACTCACAACTGTGGAGGAAGTAACGGGGGGGTTAAAAAGCACCCCAACGAAGGAAACACCAGTCCTGAGCCAAGTGCTGTCACGGTCCCCTGGGACTGCTCACTGGCACCACCAACAGGTTCCACAAAGCAAAGCACATTTCACACCAACCTTATCGCTCTCATCTCCCATTCCTGCTGATTTCTATAATTGTAGCTCGGAGGCAACACTTGAGACCCAGATATTAGCCATTCAAAAAAAAAATAACAGATAACAACGGCAGTAAGAAATGTTGACTAGCTAGTTTGCTTGTAATTAAAAAAATCAGGTCATTCCATTGTTATGATGCTTCCATGAAATGAAACTAGCTTTCTTGCTAGATAAACAAATCAAAACAATTTAATAATTCAAACACACAAATGTAGTAGCTATAAAATGCAAAAACAAGTCAAACCTTTTAAGTATTGTTAATGAAATTATTGTTGAAATAATCAGGATGGCTATTAAAGAGTACAAAAAATAAAGTAAAAAGCAAGGTAGAGTGACATCATTGGGGCCAGTTCTGCCAGACGTCAGTCCTCTCCTCTTCTGCAGGGAAGCCTTCAAGGACTCAGTACTGACAGGGTTAGGGCAGCCGACTGTGAGCTACACAGCTGAGGTGGCTAAACAGGACTCCCAAGTCAAGACAGGGGGAAAGTCAAAGGCAAGCTCACAGAGACGTAGAACCACAGCGAATCAAACAAATCCCAATCCAAGACCCAACAGAATCAGAGAACCGAGTGATGAGAGGAAGATCCAAATCCAGTCCAAGAGACCAGGACAGAAAGCTTAAGTAGACATGACCAAACTCCATAACTAAGCCAGGCTTTAAATGAGAGATAGCTGGGATAGATCAATAGACTGCCTGCCGGTATGGGTGACTACAGAGGGACCATCTGGAGATGAGATATAGCCATGGTACTACACCTGTAGCAGGTGACTCATCAAACTAATTCAGTACCAGATGCGACACTTGTTACTTAAAATACATTGTATTGGTAGAATCTTATTGTATTAAAGTGTAAGTGGATGTATGCAAATGCTTAAAGTAAATACAGCGATATACCACCGATCCATCTTCTGGCCAATTAAAGAGCCCAGGGCTGCAGGAACCGTAATACTACCATTAATAATAATACATACAGATCTTTTGTTTTGCGCCACCTTCGCTGAAATATCTCACCCATATTGCTAATCTATGCGGCCATATAGTTTCCACATAACGCCATAGAAAACATTAAGGTGAGTGATTTAAATCCACGTCGTCATAACTGCCCACACACTGCATTTTTGTATTGCTGTCAGGGATCCTTCCAGAATTGTCGCGTTGTACAGCGACATCGAACACTGCCTGACGAGCAGGGCGACGATTGCTTACAGGCCGTCGAGCGACTTCCTCCGCCTGCAATTCTGATGTCTCTTTATAAACACACCCAGCAGTGACCGTAATTAGTTTTATCACCTCCATTAGGCTGTGAAATGCCTCAGGAAAAAAAAGGACAACACAAATGTCTGTTATCTTTATAGTTCAACTGGCACACGGGGCACCTAGATCACGCATGTATTGTTTGGGAGGAATAGCAGTCTATTTATAACAGACGCTTCAACAGGCCGAAGGCCTACAGTCTGCTACACGGACCGTACTCCAGTATCGTGGAACATTTGCTAACCGGGTTATTTATGGTTGGCTTCTGTGCCGCTCTCATATATTCACATGCATAAATCACCAACACAATGCGCTTCCTGACACAAAAGTATGGGTATTGTCAAGGTAAACAGCAGCTGGCTCTGCTCTTTAGAGATACAGCACCACAGACTAAGTGTGACCCTGCCGCATGCACGCTTCACCGGACATCATGGAACAGAAGAAGAACTGAGGGACCAATGTGGAGACTGACTCCATCTACGCAAGGGAACAAACTGTGAATCGTAACTCTGTTTCATCTCCATAATCGATTTCATTATAGACTCCGCTTCTCTGTATTAGCATCAGGGTACCGTGCCAATAGCTCCTACAAGCAATGCCTTTATCACATTTTAAATGGGAAAATAACTAAGATTAGAAAAAGAATTCTTTGTACTTGATAAGTTAATAGCTATGAGCCCTTGCTGTATTAAGGAAGTATGGGAATTTTTCGATTTCAGTGGCTCGAGGCGTGGCACAATGGTGCAGTTGTTAGCACTGTCACCTGGGTTTGAGTCTCTGCCAGGGTACCATGTCCGTGGAGTCTTCTCCCTGTGTCTTGGTGCAGTTTCCTTTGGGTACTCCAGTCCCCCCCCCAGACTCCAAAAACATGCTGAGGCTGATTGGAGTTACTAAACGGGTGGTTCCCTGGTACTCTGTGATGGGTGGTTCCCTGGTACTCTGTGACGGGTGGTTCCCTGGTACTCTGTGACGGGTGGTTCCTTGGTACTCTGTGACGGGTGGTTCCCTGCCTTGTACCTGAAGGCTCTAGACCTCTTGCAACCCTGAATAGGACTATTGAATCTGCGTATCGTTCGTTCATCCGTTTTTCAATATGAAACCAAAACCAAAAAAAACGGAAGACCACTTGTATTTTTTCAGTTTTTGTTTCCAAAACCAAAACAACAAAACGGATAACGGCTCGTTTTACGATTTCCCATTTTGTGCTCAAATCAAAAATGGAGCAAACGGATAACGAGCGCTCATGTCCGATTTTGTTTTTTCCGTTTCATACAAACGCCGTGACCCGGAAATGACTGTACTGATAGTAAAACACGCCCGAACGATACAACTGCGAGAAACAAAATTAACTAGTTTTCCCTTCATGGCCGGATTGGAGGATTGTGTGTATGTATTTTGTAGATTCTGTGAACATCTTTAAATTCCATTGAACACTGCCTTTACATTGATTTAATTATACTTGTATTAGGGAGCACTTAACTTAAACTATGTTCCTTACAATGCGGAGCATATGGGACATAAACTCCACATGGGCCACAATGAGAAGATGGTAATGTTCGGGGTCACACACGTCCTCACAGCTCTGGGACAGGGGTTCCAGTTTTCACTGTGGCTGTGTGTGTCACGCTCCGTCCGTTCCAGCCTTGTGTAAAGCCTCATGTGCCACGCCCCCTGATACCTCGTGTCTCTCCCCTAA
>JAODUD010000082.1:2019488-2032551 GCA_026784285.1 Stomatorhinus walkeri
AAGTTACTACATATCTGCAAATTCCTGAGGTATCACAGTATTCTATCTATCTATCTATCTATCTATCTATCTATCTATCTATCTATCTATCATGTACTTTAATCCCAATGGCCATGTTTTTGTCTGGGAATTGAAGTGCCGTGGAATTACAGTTATTACGGTAAATCCTCTTCCTTGTTTGGCTGGCTCGGCAGCCCGGAAATCCTGCGGCAGCTCACTGTCATTACAGTAATCGTATCATTTTTACAGCAGTTTGTACATTTAAACTGTTTTTCCGGATATCCCGGTTATTTCCATAGCTCTGTAATCGCAAGTTGTCAGCGACGTTATGTTTGGAAGATACAGCCGAGCCTAAACCACGGATCATTAAAACGGTCTAGAGTGCATTTTATATTCTTTTCCCAGAATGTTGAACTCGGCTTCTTTGCACTCGCAGCTCACGTCCGTCATGGATGTGTTAACCAAAGCAGCGGTGGCAGAAATCTGCAAACTTGTAGACGACGGGTATGCGCTTCTGAGACTGGAAATGTCTCGGAGTCAAAAGGAGAACGAAGCGCTGAAGAGGAAGCTCTCACTACACATGATGGAGGCTGGTCCTGCGGGGATGAGCGGGGCAGCGGCGAGGATCCCCGGGGAGCCGAGCAGCACCCGGCTGGACGGACCTCATCCGCCCGAGGGTGCAGGGGAAGCCGCTTCGGTCAATGGTCAGTGGTGAAATAGCCCGAACCGGTACGTGTGTGCATGCTTATATGCATTAACGTTAAGCACGATTTCATTTCCGTCCAGAAGCATTTTCGAACCAGCCGTTAGAGGTCTATCGGGGAGGAGAACCCGCAGCAGCGGCCAAGAAGGACTTCCGGGTGCCGTCTGGTCCTGGGCTAAAGAAGGCAAGTTTACGGAATTTAACACCCCAGTGTTATTAGTTTCGGTGTTGTCTTAAGGATTTTTTTCATGTTGCATAGCCGCACTAGTTACTAACCCTAATCTGGTGGTAGTTCAACTAAATTTAAGATACTGAGCAATATAGGTACATAATATAGTACTAGTAATATAGTAATGTCTGTAATACATTTTACACTGTTTTAACACCATTATTCATTATTGGTCATTATTCTTTCGGTCAACAAACATATTTGATATTTTGCTTGTATTTGGTGGTAAATCACCTGAATATTCAAATTGTATTTAGTTTTTATTTAAAGCTAAATTTGAAAATTCTGAATATTTAATATCCATGATTTCAGGTGACAGTGTGGATAAGTTGATGCATTGATAATGGACATTAATGATGAATGAATGATTCCATGTTGATACACACACTGGGCATCTCATGTTATAGAGAAGCCTTTTTATTCAACACCCTGAATCACCAGTTGTGAAGTCAGTTTAACATTAGCTTATGTAAAATGATGTGGCTGAATATACAAAAGTTTGGACACAACAAGTCACCTACAAAGGAGGGTGGTTGTGTCGTGTCACATGACCTGGCCACCTGACATAAACACAGTAGCAGATGGGGTTAAGGGCCTTGCTTTCAGGACCCAATGGTAGGATCACTTTGCTGAACCAGGGTTTTGAACCAACAACCTTCTGAGTTGTAAACCTCCTCCACCCCAATTTTTTTGTTGAATAACTTTTAAGTCAATGCATAATTGCATATATGTTATTTTATAGTTTTGATGTTTTTATAATCATTCTAAAGTTTAGAGAATACAGTGAAATCCCATTATAGTGGACGGATTATCGTCTATTATGGACGAGGTCCGCTGGTCCCAGCTGTGCGGCATTAAGAGCATGCAGGAATAGCATTGGATATAGCAGATTGGCATATAATTGAATTTTGCTTATAACAGACAATTTGGTCACCAGGGCCGCTTTTAGCTGTAGTTTTGTTCGGCTATAACGGACATGCAGGCTCTGCCTACAAGGCGTGTGGCGTGCCGGTGATATCCAGCGCAGATACGTAGTCGGGATTATTAAATGGTCACGCATCTGCTCAGGTAAAGTTAGATAACTACATGTACAATATAATAATCTATACCACAAGTGTGTCTGCTGGGGTGAGGCATGAGTAAATGGTGCCCTGTAGCTGTGTTCTGGGCATACAGCAACTCTGGATATAACGGACTGTTTTGGCAGGCTTTTATTGTAGTACAAATAAACCTATTTATGGGTGGGCGTGTCCAAACTTTTGACTGGTAATGTAGGTGACATGGGTGATTAAAAATAGCCACTGAGGTCAGTCTGATGATTGCAGTGAGTGACTGTGTTTCTCGTCTGTTTTAGTGTACAGTGGTGGAGAAGAGAAGGGAATCTCTGAATATTAAAGAGGAGCGATTTGAAGAAGACATGAAGCACTGTGACTCCCAGATTGGGCTGATGATTAGTGTGGGCAGTAAGTCTGTGTCCTTAGGAGCAGCTGATTGGTCCAGAAGGGACTAGCCAGCTTCCCCGGGGACCAATCCTGACATTCATATGAATCGTTCCTCTATAGAAATGAATGTATTTCTGCAGGCCTAGTGACAAACCAGACTTAAACAAACCATGAACTGGATTTACAGCAGAGCTTTGAGTTCTGCATGGGTTAAAAGAGTAAGAGATGCTTTGGAGGAGCAGAGCAATTTTCCGAGGCACGTTGTACCGACTAAGGCTGCATTATATCACCTAAGCCAATGTGTTTTGTTCCTCATTTCACATTTAATCATGGTTTATTGCAACAAGCTGGAAATGGAAAATGCATTTATATTTAACTCAGTTATCTTATGCATTTACCCAATGTTACAGTGTCCTAGGATTTGAAGCCGTGGCCTTTGCATTGTTAGCACAACGCTCTACTTATTGAGCTACAGAAGGAGCAGAGTGCCTGCAATCTCATATCAATACCTCGATAGTTCTGTCTGCAGAACTTGTGTAAAGGCTTTGACTTTGCATACATGAATCGTCAGGTATGTGGTACTGCATTGGCTCTTTCCTGTGACTTGCACCTTAACTCTGAGGGATCTGACTGTGGGGCCTGCCTGTCGCCCTAGGAATCGTGGAGTCTGTGGTGGATGATCCTGGCGAAAGGATTCCCATGTCCGACGAACTAGCCACAGCCGTAGATGACGGACAGGCACTCCCCGAGCAGCAGAGGCCAGGAGCTGCTGCGTGGAGCGACGGAGGATTCCTCGCCGTCCCCAAGACAGATCCAGAGAACGAGACTATCGGCCGGAAAAGCCACGCCGGGAGACCAGAAGGTGGCGCCAGCAAGCCGTTCGAGGAAGTTATGTGTGAGAGACCGAGTCCGATAGAGACCTTCTTCACACAATCGAGACCAGAAACAAAGACTGAGCAGGCAGATCACACTTACAGACATTCCGAGAGGCGTTTGTCGACGCTCAGACCTTTCCCAGACACATCTGGCAACGTTTCATCCTCCCTGGGATCCCGGGATGAGAAACTGGATGCAGTTATAACTGACTCAAAACTGCAGCAGTCTTCAGCATGGGCTAGAGAGATCATGTTGGGGGCAGTTCCCCACGAACCATCCAGAAACCATGGGAAAAGTGAGAAACCGCAACGAGGAAGTTTTGTTGAAGTATGTTCCCCTCAGAGCCAAATGTCAGAAAGAGACAAGCCGTCAAAGTCATCTGATGGTCCAGGAATGAGTGGATGCTCTGTAAACGAGGAGAATCCCACCACGACCAGAAGCGTTTATCAGAGAGGCAGTACGAGGGAGAAACGCTTCATTTGCACGTATTGTGGAAAGAGCTTCACCTGTCTGAAGAACCTGGAGACGCATAAGAGAGTCCACACGGGGGAGAGACCATTCAGCTGCGTGCAGTGCGGCAAGCGCTTTTCTCAGTCCGCACACCTCAAGAAGCATCAGAGCGTCCACACGGGAGAGAAACCCTTCAGCTGTGCTAAATGTGGAAAGTGCTTCGCAGACTCAAGTAACCTGAAGAGGCACCAAAATGTCCATACTGGGGAGAGACCATTTCGCTGTACACAGTGCGACAAGCGCTTCTCCTTAATTGCGAATCTAAAGAGACACCAAAGTATTCACATTGCAAAGAAACCGTATCGGAATATAATGTGGGAAGGATTAATTTTTTAAAGGTCACCTTTGTATTACTTAATATGAAAACAATGACCGATACCCCAAAGATAGTGGTTTGTATTGTCACAATGGAGTTTGTATATTTCTGTGTATATTGACTTTCTGGTAGTAAACATAGGACAAGGAATTGGTGTCAAAGTATGGTGAATATAGAAGGTGTCTTTGCATGTTCTCTCTAACCAGTGTCATTACAGCTACTATGCGGAGCTGATATATGTTTGTCATAAGAATTTTTCTCTTGAAGGTATCCAGCTGTGATCCTGCTATGTCAGGACCTGTAAAGTTGTTGTTTGTCCTGTACCGGTGAACAGCCAGTAAGATTGCAGGAATATACCCATGTGACCCTGTTCCTTCTGCTTTTCCCCCCCAACACGTTTCTTTCTGTCTATATATATTACTTCCTTATTTTATATGGTGTGCTGTTACTCCTATAAGAGTTTACTTTTATAGATGGGGTCAACAGTTCTTGTGCTGGTTACATAGTTGTATACAAATCCTTTTATTTGTATAACCAAACAGCCCTCAAAGATTAGCCAGTTCTTAAAACATGTTAACTCATTTTTTACAAGTCTAACATATATCCTGTGCTGAATTGAAATAAATAATGCTGGAAAATCAGTCTAAATTTACCAGTGTCCTTACTGAACTTTCCCAACACAAAAAAATTTGAATCCAAGCTGAAGACAAAAACCATTCAAGTATCTGATTTTGAAAATGTTTTAAAATATTTTAGGCACCCGTTTTCTTGTCTTTTCAGCATCATAGCCCACACAAAATATATTCCTTTTTTAAACAGTGAAAAGAGCTCGTAATTTCTTTGCTGGTTTTGAGGATGTTCAGCACACACTTTTTTAGCATTAAAAATAAAAAAATAAATAACCAAAAGTGTTTCCTTTATTTTTGAGTATAGAGAAATAAAATTTCAAATTTTTCTTTATTCGGTGAATGCCCGGACTGATTCTTCTCGGTTGGACCCTTGAGCAAGGCCCTTAGCCTGCAATTACTTCATCCTGTTAATCTACACCCAGCCCTGCCAGCAGGTCCTCCAACTTCCAGGGAATATCTGAGGGCTGGTGGCACGGTTGGCACCCCAGCCACCAGGAAACGCTTCACACTGTTCCACGCCACTCTAACTAGCGTGGTGCTGAGGTGTCACACGTCTGCTCTCGGGTTCTCACCCCTGAGGTGGATCATCGTGTGGTGAGTGTGGCAACACTTTGTATCAGCGCACGCTTCTTACCTCTCAGAGTAAATACATTGTACGTAACGGGCTGGAGAGTGAAGGCGACGGAAAACAGGGACTGTGTCAGAGAGCTTTTCCAGTCAGTCATTTAAACCATAACCTGAAGTAGAAAATGTATATATCCTAGCAGGAGTAACAGAAACAAAGAGTTTATAAAACGATGATCATAACTGTGATTTGGAAAAGGTTTTTTTTACTTAAGTTGTATTACATTTCCAGTCTTGATTTGTAGTCAATGGAGAAACTACAAAGACTTGACGGATGTTTCCATTCGTAACAGGGAAGATTCTGACCTATCAATCAAATAGACAGCATGCCTTTGGAGGGAATTAGAGCAAGTAGTGGAAAGTGCTGGATTTTTATGGAAATGACCATTCTGTAGACAGCTGCGGAAATTAGCTTTAATGTATAATAGAACTGTTGAAATATGAAACAAAAGAAAATGGGAAGATGTGCTCACTTGTGTGTGTTTGTATTAGTGTCTTACACCTGTCTGGGGTCCCTCCACAAAGATTCTTAGCTTCTACAGCCAAGGACGCTTTCAAGTTAAGGTATTGGCGAAGATTGCGGAATATACCACGGACCGCTGAAAGAACAAACAGATCTGTGTTGGAAGAAGTTCAACCAGAATCCTCGTTAGAGGAGAGGATGGCGAAAATGCGGCTCACAATCTTTGGACACGTTGTCAGGAGAGAGCAATCTCTGAAGGAGGACATCATGTTTGGTAAAGTAGAAGGATGAGAGGAAGGCCCTGCACACAGTGGATTGACACAATGTTTGGAATAATGGGTTCAAACAAGGATGAAATGGTGAAGTGGCTCAGAATTGGACAGGTTTCGTTCTGTTGTGCACCAGGTTGCTACGGGTCAACACAGACTCAACGGCACCTAACTACTACAGCCAAGGACACGTTCCAGTATATTTCCAGATATTCTGTCTTTGTCTCCAGTGTGGCTCAGTGGGCTAAGCCTCTGTGCCTGTGATGGGAAGGTCACTGGATTGAGCCTGGCTTAAGCAGAACAGTCACATCTGTGGGCCCTTGAGCAAACTGGGTCTGTGGAAGGTCTTGGAACCTACCATCTGCAGATACGGTGGGGGGAACTCCTGTACATTTGTATAGCAAGGAGCTGCCCGCTAGCCTTTGCATATCATTAAAAACACTGCAAACGCATTGAATAATGTATTTAAAAATCACTGTACTGTGGAATACAGTATATGCAAACTATAACACATTGTAACATTTAAATGGACAACAGGTTAAAATGTACTATTAGCAGTAACATTCTGTGGTAAACTTGTAACACTAATGAGCAACATTAAACTGCTGCTACTTGTGATTCAAAAGCTACATAACAGACTCCGCCCCCCCTCCCAAACCACACCCCCTACTCTCCCCAACGTCCATGTGCGCAAATAAAATTCTCCCTAATGCAGGCAGCTGCATGCTTTCTTCACAACGTGAGTGTTCTGGTGCCTCTTAAGGTTGCTGGAGTCGGAAAAGCGCTTGCCGCATTGCATGCAGCTGAAGGGTTTCTCGCCCGTGTGGACTCTCTGATGCGTGATAAGACACCCCGACTGGCTGAAGCCACGCCCACACAGCGTGCAGATAAAGGGCTTCTTGCCGGTGTGCGTATTCTGGTGTCTCTTGACGTTGCTTGAGTCTGAAAAACGCTTTCCACACTGGTTACAACTGAATGGTTTCTCTCCAGTGTGGATTCTCCGATGAGTTTTCAGACGATTGGGACAACTGAAGCATTTACCACAGTATGTGCAGATAAAGCTTTTCTCTTTCGCGTTAATCAGGCGACTGGTTTTAGCGATTTTCGGAAGACTGATGCCTTCGTTGCCATTGAACGAATCCCTTACTTCGATGACATTGAAGGATCGCGGCTCTGCCACAGACTCTCTCCGATTCATTTGGTTGCCGTTGACATTTTCCAACTCAGATTCTGCGTCGGCCTTGTGCTCCTTAAACCGTCTCTGTTGCACATATGCAGTTTCCAAAACGGGCTCCTTGGTCCATGCTGGACATACCTCAGTTTCCATGTCAATTGACACTGAGCTCATTGCTACGCTGGCAGGTTTCACGCTACTTGACGGTGGAAAAACGCTACCAGAAACCTTCGTAACAGGAAAAGGCCGCCGCTCTGCGCACCTTACAAAGCTCGTTGGGTCCTCCTCCCCATCTGCTTCAACGTTCAACTGATCATACAATGTCTTTGCTTGACTGGTTCCCCCGTACGTTGCATACTCGTAAGGGAGGCTGTTCACTGGCACCGCATTGCATCCTGATGCTGAGAATTGGGCTCTCTGGGTAACAGTCTCATTTGCTGGTTCTGCCTTGGCGACAGAGTCGGCTCCATTGCTGTCCCAGACATTCTGCTTCCTCCTCTGGTGCCCAGAGAGGCCATCTCTGTCTTCCGAGGCGCTGGGAGACTTCCCACCATCAGCGGGAAGCAGCACCACAAGTCCTGAAGGATAATTTGTACCAGCGTTACAATTCAGGCAAGCCTGTCATTTTCATTTCAATTTTCTATCTCATATTTTCAGTTCAAAATCATACAGACACTCCTCTACTTACGAACTTTCAACTTACAAACTTTCAGACATACAAACTAAGAGGACCGCAAGTCCAAATTGTGTTCCTTGGGCTCCCGTTTCCTGTCTGCAACATCAATTTTTTTTCTGCGCGCCAATTCCGCCTAGTACAATTTCTGGCCACTACTCCCACCTCGCAGCAGTGTAACATGCATACTCCCAGCATCCTAGTTCTTTGTACTTTTGTATATCCTTAAAATGATGTTGAATAGCAACGAACGAACATTTCAAGTTGCGAAGGGCTATTTGGAATGTAACTCGCAAGTAGAGGACTGTCTGTATAAAATCTACAATAATGTTGCTATTATTGATAATAATTACTAAATCAACTGACAAGTACTGCTTACAAAATCACAGATGGCATCATCTCAAAGATGTTACCACAAAAAACAAATCACTCTGCCCACTATGGGATCTGAACCAGTGACCTATTGATCACAGACACAGTGCATTAACCCACTGTGAGCAGTAATGTTTTTAAGCAGTATGTATTAACAAATAAACTGCCCACTCTTTTCCACTGCTTCCTGGAGGTCTTCATCCTGGAGGTCACCATCCAGTCTCTCCTCTTTAATGAACTGCAGTTCCAACTGTCCCGTCTCCTCTGCGAACTGTGACGGAGAAGTGACACGAAAGGGGTCAGATGCTGCTCGCCGGCCCCCGTGCCCTGGAGGAGCTTCCACACTGGCGACACTGCACCTTATCCACAGCTGCTGGGTCGCAGTCTCTCCAGGGACTGATGTCAGGCTGACTGTCAATGGATCTTGCAGCATCTGGAAATTGATCATCCTCTATATATATATAAGAAAAGAAAATTAGATTTTACCTATCTGTCCATTAATTATCAAGTAATATTACATTTCATAGATATTAAAGCAATCATGCTAAGGCTTATTAATTGTGGGAAATGATACAGTTTAATTATATATTCTCACCAATCAATTGTTTTGTATAGGGCCTGTCTCCCTTACATGTAGTCAGTGTTCTCAGCACTGACTGGTAACAGTGCCATTTTGTTTGTTAGGTCTAAGCTAAGGCAGAGTTATACACATATAACTATGTGCCAGTATATTTCTGCACTAGAAATATAATGGCATGTGTCCTTGGCTGTAGAAGGTAAGAACACCTTATCTTTGTAGAGCAGCTATAATTCTAAACATGTTTGTAGTGGTAATTCGGTCCTGTTTAAATTTACCTCAGACACGATAGGTTTTCAAAAAACCACTATGTTCTGAGTGATGTTTATTAACCCGTTAACCATTAAACACTTCACATTATAAGTAGAATTTATTTTGTCGTCATTGTCAGGTTAGTATAAAAATAAAACGAAACACAAACAGGTTTCCAAAGAACACTGAATCAGTGTTTGCACCGCTGTATTATGAATAAAAACGAAATTCGCAGGAAGGGGTAGAAACTTGAGACACTGCCTTTAAGACATCACGCACCCATCAGAGAGATCGTAACACACCTGGATTTGCATAGCCTCGCTCGATCATCAGCTCCAGGATTTGCAGCCTCTTCTTCAGAGTTTGGTTCTCTTTCTGGCGTCGAGAGATTTCCAAGCGTAAAACCGCGTAACCATCGTCCACAAGCTTACATATGTCTGCCACAGCCGCTTTGGCTAAGACATCCATGACGGTCACCAGCTGAGAATGAAGGTCAACGCAGCTAGCCATCTTCCAAGCCCTGATCACTTTTTAGTGCCTCACAGAAACAACCAGCTTCCAGTTTTAGTGGATCTTGTTCATGAATATATCCTACTGGCATACTTCCGGACCACTGTGGAAGCGAATCACGCTGAATTTATGAAATTACCGTAAATAACATAAACTAAGCGTAAATTTTACCTCGAGTAGGAACATGACTTTTGACAAATCAAAGGACTAATGTTGTGTTAAGTCAGATTTTAATATATTTTGTGTTCCAGGGAATGCAATATAATTACTAATAATATTCATGATAATTAATTAGCTTTTATTTAATGAATAATCTGTCAATGATTAAGACTTACTACAAAGTCATGATGCCGCTTGATTGCAAAAACATCTACAGAATATTAAGTTGACCATAAATATTTAAAATATGGAAATGATGAAAACCCTGCCTAATCCTTCGTTTCGTGTTGGCTTCTTACTTGAGAACTCAAAATTTATGTGCGTTTAGTGTCGAGGAATTAAGGTAATTTTACTACCGTTAATCGCTCCACAGCTTTCCGGAAGTATATCCGTCAGGGTGCTAGAGCAGAATACCAGTACCGTCAACTGGGAAACTAGTTGTTTGACTGTACATGGCATTTGTCTTTCTATATGTGACAGACCGAAAAAGGAATACTTTAATGGTAGATCCTCTAAAATGCGTTAGAATTTACTGAAGACGTGATTGTTTGGTAGATACTGAACTACAGCCTCTCTAGCGGTACAAAGCGAGCCAATAATTAGGTGATTAAAATGACCAGTTGCAGCGTTTTTCGCACTCAGATGACCACCATCATGGATGTACTTGCTAAAGCAGCCGTTTCCGAAATTTGCAAGCTTGTAGATGATGGGTACGCGGTCTTACGGTTAGAAATATCGCGGAGTAAGGAGGAGAACCAAACACTGAAAAGAAAATTAAAGGTGATGGAGCTGATGATCGCACAGGGATGCGTGGCACCAGAAGAGACTGACTCTGATAGAGCAGCCTGCAAAGGTGAATTAACAAGCGGTAAGTTTGTATTACTATTTCATTCAATTTTATTGTTGGATGTGGTTAGGCAGCCAAAGAAAATGTTTATATGATCTTCCCGTTGGTGTAAAACTATATTATTGTGTATACCGAAGTGTGATAGCTTGGCCACGCACGCCAAAACTTATGCGAAATCTCCCCAGTAACTTTTTGGAGAACAGAACAAATTCTAACTAGTTTTTATTATATTATTCTTAATTGGCACGTGTTCTAATATTAAATCGTGCTTTGTTATGAGCAAAAGTATACTTACTACCCAGATATATAGATGTAGACATTTATTTTAACTGTTTCATAGTAGTAATATATATATATATATATATATATATATTAATGTGAAAAATTATACAGGAGGGAGTTCAGATTATATAGTATAGGGTGAAATGACTATAATGTGAAATATAATACAAGAGACACAACTGTGAGATGTGGTGTGAAGGTGAGCAGCCAGTGCAGCCTAAGCAATGTTCAGTGTGGCCTGGGAGATTAATGCTGTAAGGTGCTACTGAGCGCATGGACGGCTGTATGGGAGGAGCTGCACCCCAGCCTGCTGAGGCGATAGTGGAGGTTCCTTTGGTTCCTCCGGGACGGCAGGTGGGTGAGCAGTCCATGCCTGGGCTCACAGGGACCCTGTATGATGTCTGTCACCTGCCGCTTGCGATGTTTATGATTAATGACTCTGCCGTTGGGTGGGCGGGCGCCGGTGGAGCTACTGGGCGGGTTTTCCGTTCCGTGGCCGTACAGCTGCTGAGATGTGGTTTGTGAGGACGCTCGCACCAGAATGGGGGGAGGGATAGTGATAAATCCCTTATTCGACATTTGCCCAAAGTACTATTACTAATCTGTTGTCCCTCACTGAAATACTTGAAGTTCTTGAAAATAATTCAAGTTCAGATCTTGTGAGGTAATGTTTCATCAATAAGCGGAAAGGAAAGAAAAGGCGACAGTGTCCCCCTCTCAAGGTGGTGACACACCCATCAAAGAAACACAAGAGTTTATATACCCTTTTCAAGCTTCCCTGTAAAGTGTATCGATGTTATGATTGGCTGCGTCTTCAAAAAACATTTCACCTGTCAAAAAGCTATGATTGGTTAATACTTTGAGAGGTACATCAATTACAATTGATTGCTACCTCAAGAGACACATGACTTGTACCTCGTTGCCTTGACCCCCTTGGTTTCCCCACCCCATGATTATCACATAACGTTAACCTCCCTTGAGTGCACCCTGTACTGCCTGACCTTCTCACACTTCCTCCCTCATAGGTTGTCACAAGCCCCCCGCTATTCAATCTATTCTCTCTAGCTAAATATCATTGCTACTACTGTTATCTTAAGCATGTATATCCCTTTTGCAACAAACATCTTAGTCAACTCTACTCCCACAACTTGCGAGTCCGCAACCTCTGACCTCAGCCAGCTATTCTTGTCATACTCCAGATGTACCCACAGGTTTCCTGTTGCCTCTATCCACCAGCCCGCTTGCCTTACCTGAGACCCAGCCACTCGTGACTAGGCCTGGAGTGCGAGTCTCAGAACAAAACCACACATCCCGCATTCTCAACACACAGCACGTACACACAATTTTCTTCATGTCTAAAGCCTAAAACATTGACAGCAATCGAAGGTTGCCTCTAACCTGATTAATCTATCAACTGTTTTACGGAATGGTCAATTAAACAACTTTCCTTAAGAAATCAAATTGACTGTTTAAATTCATTTTATTTTTACAACAAAACTGTATATCATTGTAGGGCTTTTGATAATGAATGCCAGCACGGTACGGACATTATTTTAACCAGCAGTTCTACAAGTGGATTAGTGGTTTGCTTAAAATATTATTAAGATGTGTATTGTGATGCCCAAAAGTTACTAAATCAGTATAAATTCAGTGTATTCTACTGCTTATTAAATTCAGTTAGCGGAGCACGCCACAAGCTACTGTTTTGGTAAATCATGGAAGCGCACTGTTAATCCACCTATAATAAACCCAGATTTTAGCCTAAACATTTTCAGTTATTCAATGGAAATTCTAAGGTAGCAGGCAGACAACTTTATGGTTTATAATGAGTGTATTTAGCAGCTACAAGTACAAAAGATGTATATATATATATAAAAAGCTCTCCATACTAATAGTAACTTAATAACACGCATGGGGGTTTTGCCTTTTCTGTTAGTCCATCATCCAGAATAGCACCTGTGTTTTCTCTTCAGATGCTCCTGCATAGCGCTAGTGCCACTGCGCTACGCCATCAAAACTTTGAACAGTGTACAAACCACTTTTTGGTTTTGTGATAATTTGAACAACTCCCATAATATGTGTTTTAGGATGGTGTGAGGGGGATATAGGGCTTTCGAAGGAACAAACAGGCACACTTAGGTTCGCTTCTAAAAACG
>JAODUD010000082.1:2032651-2045960 GCA_026784285.1 Stomatorhinus walkeri
CATCCTGGAACTAGAATCCTTGGTGCATGGTATGACTTCAATCAAAAGTAATTAGACAGGTATCCTTGAACAGAATGTGCATCCTAGAACTAGAATCCTTGGTGCATGGTACACTGAGTCTTCTTTTCGAGAAAAACAAGTTACACAAGCCTAGTTCAAAAGACTCTTTAACACAACAATATTATGAGTAAATAATGGACGATATGGGCGCTGTATCTGAATATCAGGGTGATTAGTCCACACACGGTCATAATCGATCCATACCTCAATTACCTCATATGTATGTCTGCTAGGTGGAGTTGGAGGAACTCCTCCAAATCGTGAATAGTGATGTCGAACAATTACAGCCTCCCGAATCATCACGGTAACAGGGGGACATTCAACGTATTTCTTTAATTCTATACTACGTGGAAGGCGTGGCCAATTGCAGGGTCACCTGTGAGTTCGTCTTGTTACAATTAGGTAGTGATATTAAAGAATGCCATTTTTATAATGAAGCTATTATTAAAAAGCCATTTGAAATAAAGGTAATTTCTTTAAAATAAAAATTTTAAAAGCTGCATCAATTTCATATGTTCATGAGGTATTTTCAGCATCAATGACATTGAAGCAACTAGCAACTAAAGGTGGTGGAACCAAGACATCTGATTGGTTGGTCCTGCCTCCTCTTGTTTGAGCTCACCTCCTTTTAAATTCTTATTGGTTCAGAGAACCAACTTAGAGAGGCTATTGTGTTCGTGTTGTACACCATTGAGAAGTATTGTGTAAGAAATTATCATTTACGTAACTATCCATTTTGTTATGAGGATTTTCTATATCATTGTCATCATCATTTAGTAGCAACAGAAGAATGTATCCATGTTCAGGAATGGTGTTATCAGATGCTTTCATAAAAATTACGTTCTGGAGCACTGAAAGAACATGGAGACAGCCTGTTAGTATGATCTAGCAAAACTTTACACTATATTTTTGAATTTGCATAAATTTCCCAAGAATAGCTTTATCAAGAACTTTCGTGTGTCTTTGTATCACGTTGACTTTCCCTTTGCTTTTTTAATATTTATTCATAGGTGATGCCCAGTTCATGGCCACAGCGGAACCCTCGTATGCGAGCCTTTGGAGAGACGATGATTCCGACTCTGTACGTTCAGGCAGATATTCACGTTTCTGTGAGGTTGGCTGTCTGGTCAGGTGAAACGCTGGGACTGTATGCATCGAACCCTCCCGTTTCTCTCTTGTAGATCGCAGATCATGATGGAAGATTTGAGTTGCAACTTATTAAACAAGAGATACTGGAGGAAGATTTTGGGCAGAAGGACTGTCAGGAAGAACTGAAGATGTATGTGAAAAGTAAGTTTGAAGCAATTAGGTGCAATAATTCATTATAAAGGAATAATTCTACTTTTAAATTGAGGTTGAACTAATACACAGGTTTTATCATCGTGCTTTCTAACTTCAGAAAGTTAGATGTCCATTAAAGCATGTTCAATGTGTGTTTTTTTCTTAACTGACTTTCATAGTTCCTTAAAAGACAGGTAATAATATTGTTCAAAGCTGTATAGCAGATTTCTGGTTCTTTTTGTCCTTTATAGTGTAAAGCAGTGTTTCTCAAGACAGTGCACATTTTTGCTCCCTCCCAGACAGTGCACATTTTTTCTCTTTCCTAGCTACCAACTGGGAGCTAGGAGGTAGCAAAAATGCGAACTGTTGGGGTCCCCGAGGAGCAGTTTCATAAACATTGCTGTGTAACATTGATCTCCACCTTTCTCACACAAGGTGCTGAGGGGCCTGCAGAAACTGCTGCAGGTTTGTCTGTCTTGGACACAAAGACAACATCTGCAGAAGATGTAGAGGAGCTTCCGCGACAGCAGAGAAACAGAGCCAGTGTTTGGGAAGGCAGCGGGTCAGGTGACGACCTCAAGGCAGAGCTAGAGAATGGGACTTTGAGCCAGATGCCCCAGCAAACGGGATCTGAGAAGAGCATGGAAGGAGGGAATGCTCTTGCTTATGACTACATCACGTGCGAGAGGCTCGGTCACACTGAAGGTCCGTCTGCTCCGAGATTCTCTAACAGAGGAACCAAAGAGGTAGCTGCCTTCTACACACCAGAACCTACGTCCAAGTGCCAACCTCTTTTATCCAGCCTTCAGTCGCTTCCTCCACCATGGAGTGACACTGGAAACTGCACAACTTCTGCAGAAGTGCTTAATGTGAAATTGGGTGCCGCTAGGATGGACACTGATTACTTTAAAGTCGAGACGAACCAGAGTTCTACGTGGGATGATGGGGGTGGGATGGCCAACATGGAGAAAGACCAGCAAGAACAACAACAAAGGCACAGCGAGTCGTCAAATTGTGTTCCTACGTACTCCTCAGAGTGTCAAATGGCAGAGAGCGAAGATATAGCTGCTGAACTAAAATCCAGAGCCCCAGGCCTAAACGGATGGGATCTGTATGATAACCAGTTGACTGAAACTGTGAATACCGACAGCAGTGTGGAAGCAAATTTGGACAGACTCATTTGTGTATATTGTGGAAAGAGTTTCGCTTGTCAGGATGTCCTTGAAACACACCAGAGGATACATACTGGGGAGAAACCATTTCAATGCACACAGTGTGAAAAGAGATTTGCACAGCTGAGTAATCTTATAATACACAAGAGGGTCCACACTGGGGAGAAACCGTACTGCTGTACGTACTGCGGAAAGCAGTTTGCCCAGTCACGTTACCTCGTGACGCACCAGAGGGTGCATACGGGAGAGAAGCCTTTTAAGTGCACGCAGTGCGGAAAGCGCTTCGCTCAGTCCAATAATCTTATACGGCACCAAAGTGTCCACACTGGGAGAAAACCCTTCAGGTGCTCTCAGTGTGGAAAGTGCTTCACGACCTCAAGTCACCGGAAACGACACGAAAGTGTTCACTCAGGGAAAAAAATGATGTAACTCGATGGTGCGGTGACTTGGATGGATCTTCTCTGCATTTGGCTACACCGTTTTGGAAATTCTTCATGCAGATTTGCCTAAACCAGAAAAGAAAAAAGAAACACACACACACAGTTAGAAAAAAGGAAGAAGTAGGAATATCATTGTTTCAAAAATATGAAATGCAGACATGAGACGTGCACTCATATATGATGGTATTTTTGTGTAATTGTCTTAGTGAGTTGCACAATAAATTCACACTGTCAGAATTCGGGTTTTAACCTCATTCCAGGCGGTGTCTGTAGTTTGCATATTCTGACTCACAGCAGCTGCGGGTTTTCTTCCCCAGTTCAGGGACGTATTGTGCATCACTGAATTAAAATATTAACTTGACAAGAACATTGGCAGGTTTTATTATTTGAAGGATGAAATATCTGCAACATGGAAGCAAATTTTAATAAACCGGGGCCATTCATAGCAGGGGAGTAGCCAGAAAAGTGACGCTCTGTGTGTCGTGAAGACAAGGGGTGCAGAAATTCAAGCACAATGAAGTAATGTGTACCTTGGTAAGGACGAAGCAAGTGTTGCCCCTCTGTCAGCCTGAAAATATAAGGGATTCCCTCCTCCCAGGGTCGTAATGATAAAGGGGAAGGGTGGCCAAAGGGAAAAAAATCATTTGGCTGTGCAAGCTGTTTGAGTGACATCAGCGCCCCTTGGCACCCCCTTGGCTATGCCCAAGATTTGTAACAGAACATAATCAACAATATTATGAATTTTGTTCATGAATGCGATTATTTTGGATTATATTCAAGATTATATTCATCTTTTGCATTTCAGAGGTCTTCCCTTATAACTAGGATTTGTCTGCATAAAATCAAATTTGACAGTTGTGAAACATGCAAAACATGTTACATAATGCGATATTGCCCCTTACTAGTAAAACTAATCCATATTGTATCGCTCAGATCAAAAGACAATCTAACTTCCAGGTTTCGCCATGCATTATATTAGGACAAAATGAGAAGGAAACTCTGCAGTACAAACAGTGATACTATGCAAGAATAATCATTCTGTGGCTAATTATGTGGATCAATGCGCATTAATTCAACAAAAAAATTAAAAATGAAAATCTATTGGTAAATAATTGTTAAATCTTGCAGAGAATAAGAGCCCTGGGCCCAAGGAAAAACTGTCACCTTAACAGCTTCCGCCCCCAGGCCATCGAACCCAAGAGATTGTCTTATAATCTAAAACCACTGTACAATATTTATTAACTTATAGAACTTAACTTATAGAACTCCCTTGCACCATACCCAAGCTGTTTACGCATTACATCCATCCATTTGTCTGTTTATTTCTTTATTTTGTCTACATGCTTGCACATCTCCAGTAAAAGACATATTTTTGCCTTATCCCACTTATTTGTCCAGGTATCTTTACTTTTGAATGTTTAATTGTATGTTTAATTTTGATTGTGTCATGATACCACCCGCCCCAAAGAAATTCCTTATTGTTCTATGCACTTGGCGAATAAAATATTAGGTTTTCAGTATGACAGTAGTTCATAAATTTCAGGTATGTTTTCAGGCAACGTTGGAGCTCATTTTAAGTTATTTACGGTAATACCTAACGTCAGCTTCCGGAAGTATAAACCCGGTTATTTAGTAGAACGCTGTCTTTTTGTCACAGCATTGTACAACATATGGTTGAATCGAGCACGATCTGTTTGTCATTTATTTAGTTATTTCATAGGTTAGGTACAGTTCTTCAAATTACCGAAGTACTGGCCGCAGGGCATTACGATGTCGACCAGTGTCGGATTTCAAACACAGATAACCTCCATCATGGAGGTGTTAACTAACGCGGCCGTGGCTGAAATTTGCAAACTTGTGGATGAAGGCTACGCAGTGCTGCAGCTGGAGATATCCAGAAGTCGGCAGGAAAACGAAATTCTTAAACAAAAACTGTCGATACAGATGATGGCGACGGGGGCAGCCCAGGAGATACCCGCAAACGGTAACCCTTTATCCTCATTGTGTACCAGAGGGCACAGAAACGTCAAAGATCACGATCAAAGGAGCATCCCTTTTCATTTCTGATTTCCACCGTTTTAATTAAGCCAAAACTCTCTCTATTGCCTTTGATTCTCGTTTTCCTGCTATTGTATTTATTTCAGAAAACACTATTCCCAGCTCAGCTGGAATTTTTGGGAAACCGCCGGGTCCCCGCTGGAGAGACGGCACTGCTCCGGTCCTGGATAGGGTACTGTTACCAAGCGGGTTAGGGTTCAAACGGAGAGATATCTGTGTACTGCTTCATTGTAGTTTGTTTAGATTTGACAAACTTTATTGATCCCTGGGGGGTAATTTGAAAAATGTCATCTTCAATTAGACTAGCAATGTTAATGTGAATGCTGGACTTGTGTGTTATTTATGAATTAATTTTTCTCCTATTGAACTCTTGTTCCTACAGCATTATTACGTCTAATGGTTGTGGTTTTATTTTAGGTGTCTGAAATTGAAGAGGAACGGCCCAATTTGCTGCTTGTAAAAGAAGAGGATTTGGCAAGCGCCGACTCGCTGCGAGAGTTGAACATCATTGAAGAGAGTAGGGTTATGTCGGCAACGCTAGACTTTACCGTTGGCAAGGTTGCAGTTTAGCAGTTGATGCATTTGTTTGTGTTGTGTGCACCCTTTCCTCCAGGTTTCGCGGAGCTCGAGGCTGCGGAAAAGCCCGGCAAAGCAGACGCCGTGATTGGCACAGCAGAAGACGTGAAGGGACTTGGTGGGTGGGACGACGGGGGGCTGGGCGCCGCCCTCAAGGCGGAGGTGGGAGCGGAGCTTGAGGACCACGAACTCCACCACGCTAGGCCGGGTCTCAGTGCAGAAAGACGGAGTGGTCTGGAATCTGAGGTCTCCATGTTTGACAAACCCGCTCTAGAAATGTGCTATGCAGAAAATTCCGGATTGGAACAGGAGGATCCGGCTGGCTCAGAAGGCGACTTGGAACTTTTCTCAGCTGACACAGTGCTTCCTCACTTAGGACCTTTCAACAAACCCCTATGGTTTACGGACCAGAATATCGACTTGCGGAAAAAACGCTACGATTGCGACTACTGTCGGAAGAGTTTCAGCTCTTCGCAAAGTCTTGAGGTGCACCTGAGGGTACACACTGGCGAGAAGCCATTTAAATGTGCCCACTGTGGGAAAAGGTTTGCCCAGTTGTGCAACCTCATAACACATAGGAGGGTTCACACTGGCGAGAAACCATTTCACTGCGTCGAGTGCGGCAAACGATTTGCCGATCCGGGTTACCTTAAAAGACACCAGAGCGTTCACACTGGCGAGAAACCGTTTATCTGCCAGGAGTGTGGGAGAAGTTTCTCATTCTCCAGTAACTTGGCAAGGCACCGCAGTCTTCATGCTAGAAAAGACCCGTTAAACTGCAAACGTGGTGCGAAGAAATTTATTTCTACAAGTCACACATAAGGGAAAACGCATACCAGAAAAATTTATTAGCATGATGTTAATGTCACTTAATATTGTCCAGTTAATATTCATCAAAGGCTGTGGATGTATGTGAACAGTGTATTTGAGATTTGACTGTATTTCCCCATTTTATTTGGTAGAACAGATTACTAGTTTCAACCTGGACTCAAGCTAACATACCAAATAAGTGCATATGTTATATGTGTAATTTTATAGTACTAACATCCTGTCCATGGTGTACCCATATGCTTTGACCTTTGAGCCCTGAAATTGGCCTGTGACTCTCCCTAATCTAGATGAAAGTTGGATTGTTGGATTGGTAATTTTGCCAAAAAAATGCTGTAATATTCAATGACACTGACCCGAGTCATTTTCAAGTGCAATTATGGCAAGATGAAAAGCTACTGCCTTTCCTGTTGTGAACCACTACATAATCTCATAGCCGATAGTTTGACATTAATGGCACTAGTTACTGTGTCAGTACTGACTGTGTTAATCCATCTGTCCATCTTCCATAACCACTACCTAGTATGGGGTCACACTTAGACTGGAGTCGAGCCCATGAAGTACAGGCTACAGGGCAGGATGGGTCTCCAGATGTCATGGTTAATGTAAAGGTTGGCAACACTCAGTTATTCTGAAAAATCTATAGGTACTGAAATTCTGTGAATTTAAATGTGTATTTTTAATACAAGTTTTAAATGATGGGTTTTTGATCGATACATTTTAACTTGTTTAGACAGTGGTTTGAAACATTTTATCTGTATTTAACATAAGCCCTTTTCGCTTTAGAAATGCACAAATGTCATAGGCCTGACCTCTTAGATTGGTTTGTGTTTATGGCTGGTAGGCAGTAGTAGTGATATTAAATGTAACTAAATGTGAATCATATCCCTGTCAAAATAAATTTTCAAGTAAGAGTGGTGAGAAAAGTGGGGAATTCAAATACATTTGTGTGTATGCGTTTACATTTAGGGTTAGGCTGATGTTAGGGTTAGGTTTAATATTAGGTTTATGGCTAGAATTAACATTAAGGGCTGCCTTTAGGATTGATACTAAAATAGAATGAAGGTTGCTGCTAACTGGTTGTCTGGCACTAGAGTTAATATTATAACTGATGTGAGGATTATGTTTGTTTTTATAATTCCAACCCAGGCAGGGTTTCCCAGTTCCAGTGCTGGAAGGCTATTTTTCTGCTCAAACACAGCTACTAAACCTGGTAATTAGCTAGTGAGCAAAATAATGTATGTTTGAGCAGGGAAATCTACAAACTTCATTGCTGACTGGCTCTCCAAGACAGGATATGGGGTGCCCTGGGGTACAGATTACATTGGGTTTGAGAGAGAGCTAGGGTTAAGCCTGGGGTTAGGTTTGGCTTTAGGAAAGTGATACGATTAGTGTTTAGGATCTGGTTGGAATTACATTTCAAGCTATGTTTATGGTTAGGTTTGGTATTGAGTTTATGGGTATGGTTGGGGTATTATAGATAGGTTTAGATTTCCCATTTGGGTAAGGAATAGGGATATGATTAGGCTTGGGGTTGAAGTCAGGATTAGCATCGACATTAGGATGAAATGTAAAGTTATGGTGTTACACTTAATGTATTGAGAATTTCTGTGAGCCATTATACACATTGTCTTATCTGTGGAACATATGAAAATATAAAAATCTTGCTTAGGTGTGTGAAAATATTAATCCTCTGGGTTTGTCTGGTTGACAATCAGTGACCTTATGATTTGACTTTGAAGCATTCGTTCAGCACAGATACGGCATCGTGCGTGCAAACTGACGTATGAGAATTTGAAGGATTTATATATTCAGTTCTTGTGATATGACACTGAGTGTGTCAAAGTCACGCTCCGTGTCTCGACAACACAGCGTGTTCCTTGTTAAAGGTCAGTGTGTATCACTGTTATTAATGTGATATTGGGGATTACAGTAGTGCGGGTGTTTTAGAACATGTACGGTAATTTAAAGTCACTTCCTATGGAGTCCGGAAGTAATCTACCCAACACACTGTAATATTACTCCGTTATCCATCGTATAATCCCAAGCTACGTTGTTGAGGGGGCAGCGCAGCATCAGTGACTTATTTTTATACAGCAATATAATAACATTACTGCTGAAATATATATACATATATATTTTGTAAATTAGGCATTCCGGGTTTAACTGGACAATGCAAGCAGCCATGCCGAACTGTGCTGCGTTTCACGCACAACTATCCTCTGTAATGGAGGCGTTAACTAAAGCGGCCGTAGCAGAAATTTGCGAGCTGGTAGACGACGGCTATGCAGTGTTACACTTAGAAATATCCCGGAGCCAGGAGGAAAACGAAGCCTTGAAACGGAAGCTGGAGATGATGGAGCTGCGTATGGCGCGGAGATGCGGCACGAAGAGCGGGGAGCAGGGCAGCGCGATGCCCAGTCGCCTGAACGGGTTGCTGCCCAGCAGTGAGCCGAGAGCTTCGCGCAGTAGGTCTCCCTTTCAGATCCAGCAATGGTCTGGTCTTTAACATAACCTCGTGACACTGACATCACTTTAAAATATCGTTCTCTTTTATTGCTTCGCAGAGAAGAGTGTGCTCCAAGGAAAGGAGAAAACGTATGACAAACAGTGGACAGTGGACGAAGGAGAGCCTGCGGCCAAGATCAAGGTCAGTAGATGGTCCAGCAGAACGCGAGTGCGCTCTAAAATGCACCGATTCACTCAGGTAAATGATAAAAAGTCTCGCTTGTCTGCATAGAATTCCCTATAAGGTCGGGTTGAAAATGAATGCATTGCTCTGCCACAGCCTGCTGAGAAAGATGACGGAAGACCTGAACCGATCGTTATTAAGGAAGAGAGTATTTACGAGAGCTTGGAAGACAGCAATCAAGAAAGAGGAAAGGGGGGCAGAGAGAGTGAGTGACCAGCGCCGGGATTCCCTTATATCTTGCTGATCTCATCAGCCATATATGCAGACAGTTCTCGGGTTTTAGGTAACGTCGTAAATGAGTGTCACGTGGAAGGGAGGTCTCGGGATGCTACACGTGGGATCAGTACCTCCGGCCCAGCTCGAGGCGAAGTAAATAAACAAAATGTGTGTGATTTAGTGGTGCAAATTCTCTACATTATCTAAAACAACTAAGGCGTTTGTTATGGTTAATTTCCTGGTAATTAATGAATTTCAGTAAGCAGGTTTATTAACAGCATGTCAGTATATTTGTGCTCACGACAAAGGGCAATATGCTTTCTGACGTAGTGTTGTCTTTTGAATGAATATTACCTAAGAACCTTTCCTGTCACAGTATGTTGTTATTTTGCACTTAAATGATTTTTAAATTTGTCTCAATACCAACCTTCAAAGTCCTTCCTGTTCTATCAGTATAGTTTAATATTCAGTCTCATTTTCTACTTATATTAAACCCTTCCCTCTAGGAGCTGAGAAGCCGTGCTCTGATGGTGAGAGCAGATGCTGTGTAGATACCCAGACGAAGCCTACAGAGGATGCAGAAAAGCGGCCTAGACAACAGAGGACCAAAAGTGGCACTTGTGAGGACATTGGACTGGACTCTGTTGTCAAAAGGGAAGCAGATGATGAAGCTGGAGGAATGGAGTGTGATTACAGCCCCCTGCATCAGAGAGCCAGCCAGCTGCAGGCATTCTTTGCGCAGGCGAGTTCAGAGACGGAAGCTGAGGAACCGGCTTGCTCTTACTCTGTAAAATCGGCCTCGTCGGATGTTCAGACGGATAGTTCAGAGGAGCAGCCTGCTTCTATGGTGGGGAAAAGCTCCTGTAGTCTTCTGTCTCCTAAGAGATCTGAGATTGTGATGAAAGATGCAAACCTGGCGGTCCCTATGACCGATAGGGCCGAGGGCCATTCCGCGTGGAGCGAAGAAGCCATGCTAGCACACGTCTATCCCCAACACGTACAATACGAAGACTTTGGGGAAACGCAGGGATTGCAATCAGAAATTCTGGCCAGCATGTGTCTCCCGCTTAGCCAGATGAATGCCGGGAAGAACACTGTTAGTTCAGAGTCAGACATGAGTAATCTAACCACATCACCAGGAGGTAAGAATCCACGCAAAGCAGGTAGTAGAGAGAAACGCTTCATTTGCGGGTATTGCGGCAAGTGTTTTACCTGTCCGAAGTACCTTCAGACGCACCAGAGGGTTCACACGGGAGAGAAGCCCTACAGCTGTCTGCAGTGCGGGAAGAGGTTTGCCCAGTCGGGGTATCTCAAGAAGCACCAGAACGTGCACACAGGAGCGAAACCCTTCGGTTGCAAGCAGTGCGGAAAGAGGTTTGCCGATTCGAGCAATCTGATTAGGCACAGGAGCGTCCACACGGGGGAGAAGCCTTTCATTTGCACTTACTGCGGGGAGAGGTTCGCAGGAAAGCACAACCTTAAAATACACCAACAGAGAAACCATCCAGCTCTGTGGAGCGTGAGATAATACGACAGCCGGAAAAGGAGAGAATGTTTCCGGTGAACCCATATTGCAATCACAGACTGCTCCTTTAGGAACAGTGCTGTAGACACAATGAAAAGTCCGAGTTTAACTTGTGTGATGTTACCTTGTTTTGGCTTGGGTGGTAGATTGGTATACCATGATATTTCGGGCATGAGATTCCAGGATTTCAAAATACCGGAGTTGTGTTCATTTTGAAAATACTTTCAAAATACTGTACACCATGGTATGACCTCTTGGGGAGGGGGGGACACACTGGCGGGGGACCTGGGACATAACATAATATTTTATGTTAAATGTGGGGGGGTCCAAACGAATAATTATGAAATGTGAGGGGGACACGTCTCCCTCAGATTTAATGGTGGCGACGGCCATTCCCCCAAGCCTAATTCACGAATCAAACCCCAGGAACAGTATTTTAAAAACCTACTCAATCAGGGTAAATCAACCCCCTCCATTACTGTCCGATGGTACCAAACTATCAATTATTCTATCATATGAGATTTTAGCCACTTAAAAAACAAGGTTAACGCCTCTACTATGTTGTATGATGTTTGATGGTCACAGCCTCGGTTCTACGTCTCGTCAAAAGGACAACGTGATTCTCTTAGCCGCGCAGTAGTGGTTATGTTATTTGGTTTTGAAGGAAATAGCACCCTCTAGTGGCGAGTAGCCAACATCACTTGAAGTAGTCATTTTTCATGCTGTCCGGGCTCAGCTCAAGGTCGGTAGCGCGTAATGTTACATATTTTGTATACAAGACCGACAGTTTGACCAGTCTATACCACATTTTTATATGTACTGAAATGTCCTTTTTTGTGTGTAATATCCAGGTATGTGAATCAAGTTAGTAGATTCATTTTCGTTGCATTAAAGTGGTGCGTTGCTTTTACAAATAAGTTACAAACGATATATTGTCAGTATATTGTTGATAATAATATATCGCCCTTGTTCATTTTAATACACTGTACATTTTATATACAGTACAGATTCATATTCTTCTTGTGTTGATGCAATTAAATTTGTTGTATTACCTTCCAAAACTAATTATCTGTTGTGTGGAATAAAGCGCTCTGTGAGGTACGTTGCATTGAAGAAAAATAGTGTATCCAGGTACTGATTTGCAGTACAGCACATTTATGTAACACCCACTTAAAGTTTATGTTTGAGAAAGTAAATCCTAAAAAAAAAAAAAAAAAACTCTATTTTGATACCCTATTTTTAAGTGTATCAAAATAATCTGCAAAATCCAGCCCCCAAGCAAAATGAACTACAGTGTTTTGGATTTAAGATAAAATAAATATATACACATAATTTCACTGCTTAACAATACAAACGTGAAACCAAACTAATATTTTGTCTTAAGCTGACATATATATACATACATACATACACACACACACACTATAGAGAGGTAGCGAGAGAGGCCCCTCGCGTTCATTTTCTTTCTTTTTTATTAAGATGAGTACGATTTATTTTAACTCCTTCATTGATTGTATGAATGCACTCCGCCCTGTAACGTTAACAATCTATATTGTTGTATTTATGTTCTACTTATAGGTTATATTGTTGTATTTTTGAGTTCTGCTATAGTAACAATAAAAAAAATAATTAGAAAATGCAAACGGCCATAAAGGGCGAATTAGTCAAAGAAAGCTGTTGTCCCCGACCGCGGACTGCTGGGGAAAGGAACAGCTGTCGACAGGGGACCGGAAGTGGCCTTCGCGCGACCGGAAGTGGCGGAAGGAGTTTGGTCTATGTTAATGCTGGTGGTGACATCGATGGAGGCTGTGCTACCACCTAGCTAATTTTATAGACTAATCTGTTAAACGGCAAAGCAGAACACCCTCCCCAAAAAAGCCAAAAGCCGAGCGGACACGGAGATCCCCCGCAAGTAGCAGCCATGACGAGTTGCCTGGCTTTTAACACTCAGCTCGCCTCCATCATGGAGGTGCTGGCTAATGCCGCCGTGGCGGAGATCTGCAAGCTGGTGGACGACGGCTACGCGGTGCTGCAGCTGGAGATCTCTCGGAGCCAAAAGGAGAACGAAGCCCTGAAGAGGAGGGTACAGATGCTGGAGAGCGGGAGGATGCGGGTCGCCGAGCAGAGGCCGGCCGTGAGAGAGAGGAGGACGCGCCGAGCCGCCGGCTTTCGGATGGACGACGAGCAGGGCGGAGATGCTGCTGGTAAGGAGAAGGCTTACCAGGCGGAATCAAAGCGTGCACACATTCCTATAGCTCCTAAAAGGTGTCTATTAAAGCGTGCACACATCCCTATAGATGCTAAAAGGTGTCTATTAAAGCCTGCACACATCCCTATAGATACTAAAATGTGTCTATTAAAGTGTGCACACATCCCTATAGATACTAAAAGGTGTCTATTAAAGCCTGCACACATCCCTATAGATACTAAAATGTGTCTATTAAAGTGTGCACACATCCCT
>JAODUD010000082.1:2046060-2056340 GCA_026784285.1 Stomatorhinus walkeri
ATAGATACTAAAAGGTGTCTATTAAAGCGTGCACACATCCCTATAGATACTAAAAGGTCTGTGTTCGTGCTTTTTTCCAGGAGAGAGCCGGTTCTCGAGCGTCGACAAGCCCTTCAGCGCGGATGTGGATGCTAGTCTGTGGAGGGACAGGGAGGATTCCTCTGATGAGTTGCATGTGTCTTTATCAAGTTGCAAAGAGCAGGTAGGATCATAGACGCCGACATGCCGCCTAACCTGCAATCAAGCTTTGCGCTGGTCATTGGGTCATTGCTCAGTGTTCTTCTTTAACTACCAGATACCAGAACTAGCAGGGGAAAAAAATTAAAATTGGCCCAGGGAATGTTTAATAAGTCAGAGTGTTTGATACCGGATGAAGAGAGACAAACTTAAAGTAGTTATGTTTAGTGGTTTTTGAGCTGTTGGTTTAGCCCCTGACCTGAATAGTAAGTCCTCACTTCCTTTGTGGGTTTCCACATTTTGAACAGCTCAGTATTTAAAGCTTTTATTTCGGGGGGGGGTCTTGTTCAGAGGTTCTTTAGTTCAGAGTTTCTTTATTTGTCACATGCACACATGTACAGGTACAACATGCAGTGAAATGAATTTTGTCCCCGATCTTGTAGTCTTCTTAGAAAAAATTGACTTTGAAATTGACTGATTTTTTAATTGAGGAATGCTGAAAAGAAATGTTACGTTTTGATGGATAATTTTAGTGGGGATTTTGAAAAAATAATGACAAGGCATAGGTAAGCAAAAACAATTATCTTTATTTCCATGAAAAAGTTAAATGTGACATTTCTGGACATAGAAATGAGCTGAATCTGAAACATTTGGGGCCAATTTTCCTCTAGACAGCGTTGTTATTGCTTAGTAAGTGCAAAGCTTTAATGTATGTCTTTCAGTACCAAACCACGACAGACTGATTAATATTTTGTAATGAATTTATCACTGTATTGTCTACAGTGAGACCTAGTTTAATATCCCATTTAGAATTTGCAGCAGCAATTCTGAGGTCTGTAACTATAGTAACTATTTAAATATTAAATAGTTTTTTAAGTTATTGTTTTGTGTTTTACTCTGTTTAGAGTGGTAATTTTGTTCCTCGGCAACATGTGGAAAACCTGGAAGAGGAAAAACCAAAATCGGTATGCATTAAAGTGGAGTGCCTTGAAGATGATCTGGAGAACGGAGACCAAGAGGGCGAGCTGAAGATCATTGGGGACAGTAAGTGAACCTTATGACAACCTTTCGGATGGTATTAGTAAAAACGTGTAGTAATAATAATAATAATAATAATGGATCACATTCTTCTTCCAGGGGGGATGGATGTGTCTGACAGTAACAAAAACGTTCCCAGCATTTTGACAAAAGCTGTAGCTACCAGAGGCAGGGATGAGCAGGCTAAACAAAGCAGGAACAGAAATGATGTCTTGAAGTCCAATAACAGCCTCCTCAAGGAAGAACCAGCGAATGAGACCAACAGCCAGCAAACAGGATCTACACAGGAGGCTGGAAAAATGAACGATCTGGATTATATCATGTATGAGAACAGCAGTGAGCTGCAGACTTTCAGTTCCCACGGTAACACTGAGGAGGAGGAGACTGGTGGCCCAACGTGCAATTTTGAGTCTGAGGACCTTGTAGTTTGCGCTGAATCTCAGCCAGCTAGTGTTCCAGGGAGGGGTGATGCGTTTCCTGAATGGGACAAAGTGGCCATGTTGGGAGTAGGGCACACGCAGCATAGCTATTACAGGGAAGATGGTCTACGAGATGAGTTTCCCCTAGGAGAGATGTCCATGTTTACCCCAAACATGCAAATGACGGTGGGAGAGAACATAGCATCCAAACCCAACATGCCTCCCATCAACGGATGGGTCTCTGGGGATGACCGTCTCGTCAAATCGAAAGGCGTCAAGAACCATCGGCGAGTTGGCACCAGAGGCAAGCTGTTCATCTGCACCTACTGCGGGAAAGGTCTGGCCTGCTTGAAGAACCTGAAGACGCATCAGAGGGTCCACACTGGGGAGAAACCCTTCAGCTGTGCCCAGTGCGGCAAGCGCTTTGCCGACTCGAGCAATTTTAAACGGCACCAGAGCGTCCACACCGGGGAGAGGCGATACTCCTGTACCTACTGCGGAAAGCGCTTCGGACAATCGGGCTCGCTGAAGGTCCACTTGAGGGCGCACACCGGACAGAAGCAGTTCATCTGCTCACAGTGTGGCAAGACCTTTATCTCCTCCAGTCACCTTAAGAGACACCTGAGTGTTCACCTTGGCGAGTCTGTGCACTAGTGCTTGGGGTGACTCTCCAGTCTGACTTCTTAAATGTCATCGTTCCCATTGAAAGGAAAACGATGTCTGCATCACCCATCCTAGGATCGTCCAGTAATCCTTTCCCGCTGAATACCTGATAAATGGTACTCCAGTGATTTAAGATTTAGTAATGTTTCCATATTATACTGAACAATATATTGCAGTACATTTTTGATAGAATTTCTAAGCTACTGAACAGTAGTATCTGTGTTTATATAATGTTTGTAAAGTCTTATTCTGTTTATCCAAGCCAAGGCTTAATGGAAATCGTTAATGTTTGAATTTCTGCATTTGTCGTATGAAAGGTCTGTTTGGTTTGTTTTCCAGCTTATCCTGTTGGTACTGGACAGCTTTTCTGTTCATGCTGTTTACATCAATACGGTGTGTATTGAATCATCCAGTGTCTTGGTTTAGTTTTAGCTTCAAGTCTTTTTTTTTTTTTTTTTGGCTGGAATATTTCCACAAGCGATATTTTTTTACAAGACGGTTGATGCTTAAGGTCGCTAAAAGCAGGGATTGAGAAACTACACCAGATGGGATCTGCTGTTGTACTGAATCAGTTTAAGTACAATACAGTGTTTTCATTGGATGAAACTTTGTATGTTTTTGACCAGCCAGTACATGCTGAATACACAGACAATGTCCTTAAGGAAGTGCCATTCCCATTTTGCCGTTACATTTTAGACGTTTTCTTGCCTGGATTTGCAGTTTCCTTTTATTTAAATGAATAATTTATCACTGAAATGCGTTGTTGAGAGCTAGCTTCCTTTTGATTATCCATGTCTATGAATTAGTCATTTAGGTTATCATCTATAGTTAATGTAGCCTTTTATTTATTTAGTTTATAAGTGTATTTGGGGGGGGGGGGGTACGCACATTGTGAACAGAGTTGTACCAAGAGAGGCATGGGCATGTTGCTGGGTTTTAATAAAAAAATTGAGTAAGAGTTGAATCTAGTTTTTTCACAGCACAGGAACTTCCAAAACTGTTTGTTACTGCAAAGCACTATCCCTCAGCCTTCACTGCTGCATGTCTAAAGTAAGCATGCCGACAGAATGGAAATGTCATTAAAGCGAATTTAACAATAAGATGAAACCCCTTAATTCACATGAAAGAAATGAAAAAATACAATGGAGTACTAAGTATCGGGAATTAAGTCAATGACTTTTAGAATACAATAGCAACAATTTAAATGTGTTGGAATGGAGCAGCTCATATCAAGAATGGCAGGAATGAACGCTGATGTGCTTGTTACAATGTCCATTACAGGCTGACTACAGGCCATGGGGATTTTCTGTAATTATCAAGATACGCAATCAAAAAATAATTGGGAAAGCATTTGTACACCCATTCACTGTATAATCACACTTACTAGCATTTGATGAGATCAAGAATATAGGTTATAAATTTTAGTAACAGAATATAGAGCTCATCAAAATTTCTGTAATCTGCAGCTGAATCATAGACCCAGGAAATACTTTATAAAGGAGGGTGTCTGAATGACAACTGGGACATTTGCTCAGTGGGAATGAAACTTATAACCACCCACATTCAAGTTACAGCTCGACAATAACTGACACTGATTTTCAAAAACGTAATTGTGCATTTTAATTTTACCAGTCTTAGTAAAATCGACGGACCCAATAAATTTCACGGAACAAACGCCAACAGTAATCTAGTTAATGGCCACTAGATGGCGCATTGTCAAAAGAGAATAACAGTTACTTGTTTTTTAGATATGTGTACAAACGGAATCAATCAAGTAAAAACTGAAAACACAGGTACCTATTTATTAATAATGTATATTTTTAATTTAATGATTGATTAAAGTAAGAACAACAGTAACAGCGCAAACATTTGACACATTTTAGGTGCAGTGGCCTTCTACCATAACACAAAACATTCAATGCTGGTGGCTATTCTATGGTATGTCAGACATCTCTGAAGAACATGCTGAGTAATGTCACCAGGACAAACTGGCAGGGCACCAACTGGGTTAATCATTTTACTGTATTTTACTTAATTAGCGTAACTACTTGAATCACTTGTCAATTAAAATGTTTAGAACACTGAGAAAATACAAAAAAAAAGATGAAAGTGTACAATCTCAGAAGTGCCTTGAGTTTATCTGCATATAAATGTTTGCGAGGAACAAACACACGCTAATATTACAGCACTGAAAACAATTTCGTTTACAGTAATGTGCAATATATCCTAAGTTACTTTTCTTCAGTGCTATTAAATCATGTCAGAATTCAAATAAAGATAAATTACTTCATTCTTTCCTAAACAATACTACGTTTAGGATATACTCATCAAGAGTCAAATCTACTACCAATGCTCTAAAAATCTTGGCCTTAGACATAATTTGTACTTCAATTTCAGCTTCAGCTAAGGCAGAATGCTGATATTCAGATACGCTTCAAGTGCTGACAGCTGGAACAGGATTTCACTAGAGTTATTTTGGCTACAAAACCCACAGGACTCATTTTAATGTTGACTGCCTAAAAGTGAGAGACGGCTCACTGGCGAAAAACATGCATCTCCGTTCTTACGGAAAACACACGTTACCTGCACCAGGCCTTGGCTTTCCTGCATGACAGCACTTACAATACTTAAATTGATCTTTGTACACTTCATTCATAACCTAGTTGCTAAATTCTGATTAAAACATTTACTGTATCTGATGATTTAGGTGCTGATATGAATGCAAACATATTTGGCACTTAGAGCTCAGATTATTACACATTCCTAAGTATTTCTTTCATATGGAATCTATCATCTGAGAAGCAAACTAATGATGTAACAATTATGTGGAAGCACACATAGATATTGAAATGTGACACAGTAGAGCAATGTCCCAAACTCTGATGGCCGGTCAGTTATGTGAGTTACTGCTGGACTTCAGTACAAACGAAATACAGTTTCATTCCCATGCCAGTTACTGCTGGACTTCAGTACAAACGAAACACAGTTTCATTCCTATTAAACCAAAGACCTCATGCGAGGACTCATGATTTTTAAATAAGATTTTCAAAATTACCTTAAATCAAAGTCTTTCGAATCATTTTTGGCATGATTTGTTAATTGAAATTGATTGTACTTATTTAAATGATCATTTTGTCAGTACTTGCCCAGTGTTTCAGTATGTAGGGAATCACTGAATAGTGATTGATTAAAGCCCACCAAGATTAGAGTTTGAGACATCTGCTATAGATCTACTATTATAGTACAACAGCATTGGTTATTACATACCATAATTTTTGATTTCTCTAACAGCTTGGTAATGCAGGACACCCAAACATGATTTTTCCCCCCCAAAATGCTAAACGTAGCTTCATAAATCTGCCCAGGAATGTTTCCTTCAGAACACGTTTTGCTTTAAGTTTAACAACAACAGTACAGTTATCTGTAAGCAGTAAACGATTTCTCAGATTTCTCAACTCTAGGTGCTGATATTAAATCATTAGCCATCAAAATCATAAAAATAGCTCTTTCAAGTCCATCCGTTGCATATCTGCTATGAGAGGTAATTATAGATACCGCCAATGTAAACTAAAAAAGACCTGATTCTGCATAATAACGCATATTAGTACGGCTTATCATATGTAGATCTTCTGGTATTTTGACAATATGATTGGAAACCAGTGTTCGAATTGAAGAGGGTCTGGGGGGTGGTCCTCGTACCTCACATAAGACAAGCACCCTTCCCCACCCCCAAATGAAATTTTGTATTACAAATGCTCCTCAATATACGATGGGGTCATGTTCCGATGAACACGTCGTACGTTGATAATATCGTAAGTCGAATATGAGTATGTAATGACTAATAATTAAGAACTTATCTGTAGCCCCCAGAACAGAACATCAACATTTGATGACTACAACTACATTGCTGTCGCACCATCATAAATACTGAAGGTGGATCCCCACTCCACAAATCGAACACGGCTGAAAACATTCTTCTCGCAGGTCAAACTCTGCAGAAGTCAGCCTGTAGGCACTGCGCTGATTTCGCTGTCAGGCACATTGGGACTTGTGGACCCCAGAGGTTCCTCTGTCAATTCAAAAGGCACTTTACTCACAGGCCTGTGTTCTTACTCAATCTTTTGGCCGCGAAACAATGGCACTTACCACTAATTACCCATTAGAAATTTCGGAAATCTATGTGCTGCTCAGAGAGCCTGTGCAAATACTTCAAACAATTATTAATTTTTGGTTTATCTTCACAGGATTTGTTCCATTTTTTTCTGATTTACAGATCATATATCTTATATATACATTATATACATACACCAAAACCATGTTGGATAGCCCAAAACAACCAAGACAATCTACTAGACATCCAATATCAAAATAAAATGAAAGCATCAGTACTGGTCATTACATATACTTTCATTTTATTTTACTGAGGTAATAATACCTATTTTGTATAATTCATTCACAAGAATCAAGAGTATTTTATTTACCACAAGTATATAAAATACCCTTATCGATAAACAAAATTTGATCCCAGTTATAACCACTGACAAAAACCTCTCCCAGACATGACATGTTATGGTCGATATGTTTACATACATTTCACTTATAATCCAGAATAAAATGTGACTTGTCACTCTGATGTTCCTTCTCCAGTGTCTGTCTCATCCTTCATCTTCCACTCCTTTTTTGTTCTTGCCAGTCATCCTCAACTCCCGTGGCTTAGGAAGCAAAACACGCGATAATTAGCCAGCAGCGACGATGTACTTTTTCACGCGTATTTTGCAAGAAAGAGACGAAGAAGACCTGCTTTCCGTTCGTCTACTCGTTTCTTGAGCTGATATCCTGAAAACAGAAACGTGCAAAGAGCCAGTATTACGCCTCAGTGGGAATCTGCGGTGAGCTGATGGCTTCTACACGTTTAACGGGGGTTACGCACCTCTGTTTTCGCTCTCGCCCACTTTACCGTCGTCCTGAATGTAGACTTCACAAGGACTGCAATGAAAAACACGAGTACATTGTTTATCACCAAGTACAGTACAAGTTAGTATTCCTTCCCTCATAAACGTGCTGTTCCGTGCGAATGACAGTCGTTAGTATTTATTAGTATTCACCCCTTACAGACCTAATGCATCTGCCTGTGGACCTTGAGCAAAGTTTCCACTTCAGTTCACGGTTCCACGGTGCGAGCAAATTCAGAGCCTCGGTACTTACAGAACGACGTCAGGATCAGGGTGAACGTGATTGACCCCACAGCGACTCCGGCCAGCAGAGACCTGGATAACGAGGCCATAGGAGATAGACTTAGGTACTTAGGAATAGTGTCGTCAAAAGGATCAAAAGTAGCGAAAGTATCAATACTATCATGCATATATTGGTTTTAATACTGATTTTTCATAGTATCGAATCTATAGCATGCAGTTCCGGTTTGCTAGAAATACTTTTTCTTTCTGCCAGTGAAGACTGTGACCCACAGGGTGTATGCAGGCCTGTGGGCAAGTTATGCTATAGCACAATACTAACAAAGGCGGCAAACACCCCGGATTTAGCTAAACATTTAAAGGGCCGACACGTGACGCAATGCGAAGAGTTTTGTGATACAAGTATCTTATTTCTGAAGTAAAGAAATATTAATATGTATGAGCTTGTTGCTGTTTTTGTAGTCAGTTAAACATATCTGCATTAAAGAAGGCATGTAAAAGTAATGTAAATCAGTTCTACTATGCAGTGTAATAATATTATACAGTAACATCTAACTTATATAATGTTTACTGCTCACAAATGCCTCTGAATGTGATTGCGGCACAATTACAGCGGCTATTACTGACTATACACACACATACACACACACACAGTGATGTTTGTAAAAGGTTGTGAAGTTTTTACTGCAAACAAAATTGCAGTTGAAATAAAATTTTTATTGAGTTAGTTATATAACTGTGTTGGGTATTGAAAATGGTATCGAATTTGAATACCTTTCTTAGAATCACATCGAAGTTGTACCGTGGCAACACTTTTTAACAGCAGCTTAGAAGCTGAAATAGGTTGCACATGTCGCAGACACTGTACAGTGCATTCCAGAGCATCAGTGCTACAGCAGTAAATGTCCTTCCACCCACAGAAGTTAACCAAAACCTTTGCAGGTGATTGCATTTGGTCCTATTTTGTGGTACTGTTTATCTACAGCCATAGGCACAAGAGGGGCCCGACTGGATGGCAAGATGGTCCGACACGCAGTGGACACACCCAAACACGCTCACCTACACCGTACGCCCTCACAGCCTCACCTCCGCGAGCTGTGGGGCAGCATGAGAACCTAGCGAGCCGCCGCGACCCAAATACCAAGCAGTATCCCGTAAATGACGTGGCGCGATGCGGTTCTGGATGGCACTGCCTTCTGATACGGTTTGTGCTGCAAAGGCAGACGTTACCTGGAGAAGAGAGCTGTGAACAGGCTGACAGTCAGGAAGATGAGGAAGAAGGAAGTCACTATGGCGGAATCTGAGAAACACAGGGGAACATTCCGGAAGAGGATTCTTAATTTGTCTGCCTCCTTTTACCTTTTTAGTTAATATTCCTTGCTGGTGAAACGTAGCAGACCATTTAACAAGTAACAAGTGGCAAAGACATATCAGAGAAAACCATACAAACAAAAGACACAAGAAAAAAATGACAAAAAGATTCAGGCAGTGAGTGGACACCCTTGGGTCCTAAATGGATCATTCGCTAGAGCCACTCATCAGCCAAACCCTACCATGATTTGAATCTGGACCATGTTAATTGCTCAAAGTGACCATCTGTCCGGATTCATTCCCTGCTCCCCACAGAGGGTGACTGTCAGGTGCCGGCGAGTCACTGTGTGCTGACAATTCTGTCACTCCTGGAGGCGGAGCTTAGGTCCCCCTGCATGGCCGCGGTTTATTGGCAGATTGACGGTATAGTGGGAGGGTGGAGGACCACTGGCTTCTCCACAGCCACCTCAGACTCACAATACTGACATCCTAAAAATGTTAAAATAACTGCTACACTGGTAAAAAATAGCAGATCCAACTATTTCTTTAGCTTTCAGGTGCTACGCTGAGAGCTCGTGGGAGGGAATAAAAGTAAGGGACTGATTGGAGGAACGAGCAGCACTGACTGAACTGCCCAATCGGGAGGCTCACCTGAGGGGCGGGGTTTATGGTGACAGCAGCTCTTGGCGTTAAAGGGTGAGGGGGGCGGGACATCCAGGAAACCCCCCAGGGATTGGCTGAACTGTTCCTTGGAGAAGCAGGCCTCGGTGTCCAGGGCCGAGAGCTCGCCCTCCTCCTTCAGACAGGATGCATGGCCGGGCTTCTGTGGCGTACTGTGGTCTGGAGAAGATGGAGGAAAGGTCTGGTCATGAAGGCACACAGTCACATCCACACTGCTGCAAGCCCCATTTCTGCTATGAGTTTACATTACTGTTCTTCTAACCCTATTTTAGGGTTCTCCAATTCCATCCTGGAAGGCCGGAATCCAACACAGTTTGCTGATTTCTATGCTCAAACACTGTTTAGTAGGTGTGTTTTAACAAGGAAACCTGTAAACTGTGTTGGATTCTGGGCCTCCAGACCTGGAATTGAGAATCCCTGCTGTACTTGTTTAGCTAGACCAGGACCAGAAGTTAGATCAGTGAAGTCTTTCTCTTCCAGATCTGCACACCTTTGTTCTATACCTTTCTTGTTCACGTCAAAGGCTCTCATTCGCCCCCGACCCCCACCCTCAGCCGCTCACCATAAATGAAGTCGCAGTCCTTCGTGAGTCCAGGAGTACTTTCCTCGCTCCAGGAGGACTCGCCGAGGGGGGGTCGATACACCGCCTCAAAGACGCTGCTCTCCAGCCACGACGAGGTCACTCCGAACAGGCTGGCCAGCGACCGGCGGGACCTGCGCCTCCGGCGGAATATCCTGCCAATATTCCGCAAGTTGTCTCTCCAACAGCTACCTGTTTCTCTCATTCTTCAGCCTTGGT
>JAODUD010000082.1:2057348-2074056 GCA_026784285.1 Stomatorhinus walkeri
ACATTATGCTGTCTCTGGTCTGTTATACATGTGGACATATGGAAATAGGACAAGAATATGAGAAATAATGTTTTGGAGTGTATTGAAGGACCAAAAATAGATACGCTACGGAAAAACGCCCCACTCTTACGAAAGTCAGAGGATGATTAGGAATCACATCCCTTAAATGCAATCAGTGATCTTGCAGACATCATAGCATTCTGTTGCCGTCAAAATCATGTGACATTCTGCCAGTCACGTGACCCTGATAGCCACCAATAGAATTTATAAGTATTTAATCCATATTGCTTCATTATTTAAGTCAGACATGTAGGGGTTAAATAGAATTGAAAAAGATCCTGACTCTGAACTCGTTTCTGGGCAAAAACAAGGCTGTCAGCTAAATAAGCCCGTGGCTGTCTTTACAAAGCCTCCGTTATGCCTCAATCCGCGATGGCAGCTGCAGTGGTTGGCCTCAGTGCGAGATACACGTGACTAAGCGGCAGGGAATTTACTGGGTCTAACGACTGTCGCTAGGTTTACCTCACACTCCTGTAAGCCAAGTGTTACCTCAGTGATTTACTATGAGACCGGGGTCTCTGTGAAGGTGCAGGACTGCGCAACGCTCTTGAAGGTTTTTATGCAATCTGACATCTTTCTGAAGATTACTAGACTGTTAGTGCGACCACTGCCACATCCTCCGCGTGACTGTGAAAATACCCGCAACAAAATGCACAAAGTTCTCCTGGTCTCTATTAACAGCAGCCTGATCTCACAAAAAGAATGTACACTGTTTGCAATTTCATAGGTATTTCAAATGTACATATTTATCTATGTAATCTATGTATTTAAACAAATGAGAATTAGGGAACCTTTACAGAAAAAAACACATTTTTAAAAGGCACTTAAGACTATTGTGTGCAAATATGTAAGCCAAAAGTCAAAAGATATGTGTGACTCAGAAATCCTGCTAGCTGCTTGACGATCTTTACATTGGACTCTCTGCCCATCCATCCATCCATTTTCCAACCACAGGACATAAAACATACTGTACATCGTTACATCCATTACTTTCAACAACAGTTCTGAGATGTTTCTTGTAAACCTTTCTCTTACGCTACTACTTGCACATGCAGATTTCGTGTTGGCTAGATCGTAGCCCTGGGAGAGCAAGCGTGTCCACAGAGAGGCAGCTGGAGACCTCACCTGACCAGATTCTCCTTGTAGGACACGTTGGTCTTGGAGGGCGTGAGCGAGACGTTGCCGTCGTCATCGAACACGTAGCTGTCCTCTGTCAGCACGTAGTAGCCGTTGGAGAGGAGGCGGGGGCTCCGGCGACAGGAGCAGGGGGAGCCCGTCAGCGGGTTGATGGAGAAGCACTCGTAGGTCAGATCGGGGGACAGAAGGGGCAGGCTGAAGCTGAGGGGATGAAGGGACACAGGTCATAACTCCAGGGACCCTCAGCATCCCGACTGGCTATGAAGAAATCGGCTCTCTGTCCGTCAGCCTTGCCTGTGACATGATTGGTCAGCCAAGGATTCTCGTTTCCTGATAGGAGAACCTGTAGTATTAGACATAAAAACAAATATATTCACCAATGTGTAAACTGTGCGAGCACGCACTGTAAAAACAATCAGGTCATTGTGGTTTCCCCAAGTACTGAACCAAGCTTAAATACATTCAGGACTGGCATGCTAATATTTCAAGTCAAACATTGGTCTGAATATTTGTGGAAATTAGTATTTAGAATTATTTAATTTAGAATACTAATGTTGGAATTTAGAATTTCACCTTGCAGAACAGGGGTGTACACAATGGTGCGGCCACAGCAGCACTGGCCCCAGCTGAAAGCTGATTGGCTCCCGGAGTGGTCCCTCCCCATCACTTACCGAATCAAATCATATCATTGGCTAATAATAAGGATGGCCCATCTGTATGAATTGTGGCCCCTCTTATGCCTCCCCCCACCTTAAAATCGCCCCTGCTACAGTATCACTAAAGCAAAATAAAGCTGCCTTCTTATGGTCTGGCGTCCTTTATGCAGGGTGACAGATATGCTCCCTCTTGAAAAGCTCCTTGTCAAACCTACTTGTCACTGCCCCCGAAAACAGCAGCGCCATGACGGGAGGACACAGGACTCCCTCTGGAAGACACAATGCGGCAACTGCACACTCTCCGGCTAGTCTGCAAAGACAAGATGCACGCAAGATGTTTGTAAACAATACTGCGCGATACGAGACCCAAACGAACACGAGAAGCTGGAGCAAAATGTGATGTGAAAGCCTGTTTGAAGGCTGCCGCCAAAGGGACCGAATCTGTAGAAAACCAGAATGTAGTTAGTAATAGGGAGAAGGGGATTAGCTTAGCGGGCAGCGTATCTGTGCCCATGTCCAAGTGGGTTGTGGGGTCAAATCCCATGTCTGCCAGAGGTATATTATATTATTGAGGGACCATTGAGCAAAATATTCAAATGCTCTAGCAAGACTGTTACAAAATAAAGTGTCTGCTAAATAACTACATGTACTTGGTTAATACCCCTGGTGGTCTGGATAACAGTAGGAACACCGAATGATACGTAGCCATAGTAAAAAGTGAACCAGCTGTCATCCGCTTATCGTCTGCAGAGGGAAGCGCCTCTTTCCATCACAAGTGATTCCCTGTTATTTTTAGCGAAGCCCGAAGCTGAAAACAGGCCTGGAATGCAGTAGGGGAGAACATGCTTGGAGTTTGGAGGAGCCAACTTTATGTCACACAGCTCTGACACTCTCTCTAATGACACTCTCTCTAATGACACTCTCTCTAATGACACTCTCCCGAATGACACTCTCTCTAATGACACTCTCCCGAATGACACTCTCTCTAATGACACTCTAACGATACTCTCTAATGACTTTCTCTAAGGACACTCACAACACTCTCTCTAACGACACTCTAACGATACCCTCTAATGACACTGTTTAATGACACTCTGACGATACTCTCTAATGACACTGTTTAATGACACTCTGACGACACTCTCTCTAATAAAAACGGCTCGTTTCAGTATCTCTCCAGTGGTCCTCAGACTGACTGGCATCCCATCCAGGACACACTGCTGTACTCCAGGCTCCTTGTCACCCTGACCAGGATAAGCAGTTAGAAGATGGACGCTTGGTACATGGGCACGTTTAGCTGCAGAGACACGGCAACATTTCAGCATAGTGAGGCTACCATCTTAATCCCAGTTATCCGGGTTACTGCGAGCTGCCAGTATGAAAACAGATCTCTTGGTTCTACCCAAGCGGTACCATGCCAAGCTACACCCAGTCCACACATCAAAGCGCGACAAAAACCAGGGCAACCAGGGCTACTGTGACCAAATATAACGATGTAGGGATGTTGCCCATGAATCGTTTAGATGGATGCTGGACTTAATATGACTCCCTGCAAGCTTGTGGAGCACGATTCCACCTTACAGGCCCCACAGGAGCTACGGTTCGGGAGTTTCCGGTTTGTCGGCTCCCGGGAAATGAACTCATCCACGACAAAGTCGCATGGGGAAGTGGCCTGGATGGCCGGCCACGAAGGGGCTCGTGGCTCCGTATGGGAAAGTGCAGCGTTATTCACAGAAGCCAGGCAAATTCCCCACGCCTTAGCTGCCCCACTAGAAAAGCCCCCACCACAAAAGAGATCCCTGGAGATAGAAAGGAAACTCAAGTCTCTCAGCTGAAGAAGAATGTCAGAATGAGGTCGCTTTTCCTGTTAACTCACGCCATGCCGGATGCTCAGAGGGGGATGACAGCAGACGTCCAGCTTGCAGACACAGTGTCTCGGGATAACAAACAACATCAAAGCTGGCCTTGACGATAATGAAAGGCGAAAAATGCTCCCCACTACACCTAAATGTATATTGAAGATGTTGGTGAATCCTACAGTGAAAATGGTGCAAAAAAAGTTCTTACCTTATAATCAAAACAAGAGTCCTGGAAGACGTTTATACACCGGAAGAGAGCAGCGCAACATTCTGTGCTGGCAGATTATTTTGAAGAGCTCTCTGTGACTGTGGCGTTTTATACTCAACTGGTTGGTTGAAAACAAAATCTTGGTCTGGATTTGTACTTTCTGGACCTGAAATCTCCACCTCTGGTTACTTGATGATTGTGAAAAAAGGTTTCTAATTATTCATATGGTCAAGTTGTGTGTCCTGTGGTTTTTCACAAAATGGTTCAGCACTTGAAAGACCATTGTGTTAATTAATTCATCTTTTTTTGTTATCGTGAGCCAACCAACAATCTCATCTCTGCACTTACCCAAGAATGAAAATAAGACTCCGGATCACTATCATACACATGAAGAGAACAGTGTAACATTATGTGCTGTCAGGTTATTAGTCTAAGTTTTGAAAGGATTAATTTCCTAAATAAAATAATACAACTTGGTTTCCTTCTTGCAAATGTACTACTATGGGGAATTCCTGTTATACTGAAGAAACAGCACAATCACATCACAGTCGTCTAAATACTACGCTTGAATTAACTGCAATCTGTCTTTCACAGTAACAGCTGAGTTAGGCACCATCCAGACATGAGACATATGGTTTCCTGCCTGGCCGGCCTTTCGCAGCCGCTGACTAGGACATCGTCTGCACAATCTGCCAGGCCCAGCAGAGGCTTTCGGTGATGACGCCCATGAGAAAGTTGAAACTACCATAACAAATCTCACACCCCTCTACAAACCAAGGACATAAACAGCTGGGAGATGGGTGGCAAGACTACAACTATACATGAAAAAGTCACAGCTGTAGTATTAACCTATTATTGTAGCTTTTCCTAAGAATATAGAGCAATAGTTGCATTTTCCAGGTTCATTAGTTAATGATCATATCGTTCCAGAAAACAATGAGGTATTTGTTCAGCACTGCAATCAGCACCTCCAGCAGTGGGTGAGCCAGATCTGAAGAGGGGGCTTTCTGAAAGCGCCCCCCCCCCCCCAAATTGGACACGGTTGCTCACCAGTCATGTGACCTGGGATCTGTTTGTTTTCAAACAGACGAGAAGGATGCTGTACTTCGTTTTAAAGGAAGTAGCCGGGCCAGGTTTGGCGAAATCGGCAGTCTTCAATATACCTATTTTGCGTTGGAAGTGAAATGATCAGATTTCTGATTGATGGCTGGTCTGGATTTCTGCGGAGGGTCTCCCAGTAAAAGCTTTGCCTAGAGCCTATCCTGGGAATTAGGGTAATGTTTATGCACACCACCTGTTTTTTAAGTAAGAAATCATCATTGCAAGGCTGATTGAAATGGAACCATAGTTTTCAAATTTTCTGTCTGTGCGCTCAAGACCGCAGTGCCATCGCATCTCAGACATCAGACAGGACGTGGAGCGCATCGCTGCACACCCGAAAGTGCAGCTTCAGAAAACGAAAGCATACACAGCTGGAAACCCCCGCCGCACCAACATATGATCGGTACCAGTGCATTCAGATTTCATCTTCATCCATTCGGAGTTTCCGTTATAGCTTCGACAAAAACAGCTGCTTGCACAATACTGCGCCACCGCATTTACACTTACACGGCTTCCCCGGTATAAGCGGTGTCCGTTATGACGCCCGCCGCCATAAGATCAGCGTTTCGGTGCGATCGAGCTCCCAGCCCGCAGCAGGATGGAGCAGCTGACGCAATGTAACCGAGCAAAAGCGTAACTACATGCAGACACATATTTCTGTAACGAGACAAACCTTCCACCGTTACAGTGTAATATCCAATTAATAAAACGGCACACCCATCTATGCATATGAAAAGTCTCTAAATTACAATATAATGTGTAACTCGTCTATACGTCACATAGAAATATACAATAACTTGCAACTGCATAACTTGAAGAAACACAAATCAGACCAAGGAGTTTTTTTTCTCACAGCCAAAGCAAAAAAATTGTCCTTGGGACAATAGAAGCAGTGAATACTTACAAGATTCCCCCTTTTAGCAACTTTGCTTGTTCTTGATCATATGAACACTTGAAACACTTAAAAGCTTGAACCCGTCCCCAAACGCGGACATTAATCAATATGCACCTTACAGTACCCTTTGGTCGCCTTTTATAAAATCAGACTCGCTCTCCAGTCGGCAAGCAGCCGCGCCTATCGCGGAAATCCGCGTGGTCCTAGTGCCGAATACAATAACAAGGGTTTAGATGTGAACATTCGGTGTACATTGTATATTTTACAAAAGGTTATGCGAATAAAAACCAAAAATTAAAGTGATGCTGTATTAAAATGCAACGAACCCTGACATTAAATAAAATATAGCACAAATCAAGCCCTTTCGCTTGAAGAATGTCGAATTTCACATGAAGCTTTGACGAGACCTAATGCGCAGGAAAACTCTATAATGATAAGAAAAGATAAAAGTAAAACGAAAAAGCAAAACATATGGACTCAATCGACACAAAAAAGTAATACGTAACTATGAAGCCTGAAGACACGTAGGGTGGAGACATTTTTAGGGTTGGCATCGGATGACAGCACTTAATAGTATTATGCACCATATAGCCTATTCTAAAATTAGTGGAACTCGTGCAAAATGACAATAAATCAGAGGGTAAAGGCGTTTTTTCTCATTTCCCAAACTACTGAACACTGCTATCAAGATGAAGTAATCTTGCCGCAGGGCAACACTAACCCTCTAGCACAGTGCCCTCTAGTGGCTAGCCCGCTCTTAACAGCAAAGCATAACGGTAAAGCAGACGGTATTATTCAAAATATAATTTCTTGAAAATGTCAAAATATTTTTTTTCCTACTATTACATCCCTTTCAATTTTTTTCTCAAGATCCGTCCCATCGATGTAATTCACAACACATTATTTCTATGATTTTACCTGACTGAAATAACAGTGATTCATGTTTTAACCATAAATAAAATGAGGAAAAAAACATTAAATAAATCACTTTTGAGAAGAAATAACTGCACGAGAGAACAAAAAACATCAGTCAAAAGAAAATGTTATTCTAAATATTATAGAAAATTTATTATTCATATTTTGGTGCAAATATAAAAATCATATTTACAAATTGTATAACTTTTTTTTTTTTACTGCAGAAGCATGCATAATCAACAAAAGTTTGGTCATTCTAATTTTAAAGAGGAAACCAGGAAGTGTTCAGCAGCAGGCAGGAAGTGATGCGGCTTCTGTCTGGACCTCAGTAGGTGCCGATGGCCGGCTCTGGGAGGCTGGTGGCGTGCATATCTCTGGTCATGTTGGATTTCTCCTTCAGCTGGGCCTGCAGGATGGTATGCTCCACCACTCCGATACGGATGTCCATCTGAACCACCTCCTGCTTCAGCTTGGTCAGGCTCTGCTTGATTTTGACCAAGGGGGCTGTAAAGGGGAGGAAACAGGAGTTCTACGCAGCGCACAGTTTCTGACCTACAGGGAGAAATGGCTTAGGACACAGGTAGGAGAATACCAGGACGTGGGGAAGTCACATATATGCACACAGAGCAGGTAGGGGAATCGAACCCACAACCATTGGCACTTGATGCTATTGAGCCAATTTTAAGGTATATTTGTTTATCAGAAATATTTATTAGCTTTCTAACTTTTGCAGTGATTTATTGAATTTGATTACATTAATCTCTCTGCATGGTCATGATACATCAGCAGGAAGTGAAGCACCCTGATCCTGTGGCCGGTTCTAAGTTCTTACCTCCATCAGACATACTGCTTCCCCTCTCCTCCATCTCCTGCTTCACCTTCTCCAGATCCTCAGAGATCTTCAAGACAGACACGCAGCACCAGACAGAGGGATTCATGTTAAGCCCACCCTTTATTGTCTTACAAAATGCAAGCGTTTCCAGAAGGGACTGTTCTTAAAATGAGCCCTACGGATAAATGGATTTGTGGCTCAAGAACTATCACACTAACACACAGGGAACAGAAAGAAACATGAATTAACTTTAAAATTTCTAGGGAGCCCATTATGATTTTTTTGGTTTACAAGCTGAACTTCAAAGTGTCGAACCGCGTGAACCGGATATCAGACACATTCACAGCTGCCGTAGGTCCTCTGGATTCCTACCTCAGACAGAACTCTGGTCCTCTCAGTTACTCCGCCGCTGCCCTGCTGATAGCGCTCCCTGGACTTCAGGGGTCAAACAGAGAGGAGGCGAATTAGCATCCTTATGAGGCTGGATCATGCTATGTCCATCTCACCCTCACGGAGGCGCTACCCAGCACCAGGCTGAGTCGTAACCTATTGTCACATCTAAACCTCCTTTAAACTCTGAATAGCTCTATCCATCCATCCCTAACCCTATCATACCTCCATCCATCCCTGAGCCTAAAGCATATTCCATTAAGCACAGGATGCTAGGCAGTGGAAACCCTGTAGGGACCCCAGTATATAGCAGGGCACACAAAGTATTCATCTCATCATTCTGTATGTTTCTCGCTATTCTTCATATTCCCTTAATGTCACAGATCCTGTATCTCAGACTGAGCCCCAAAAACAGCCCCCCCCACCCACCCACACACACACACACACACACACCACTCACCTTACTGAGCTTGCCGTGAGCGCTGCGGTAGTCCTGGACCAGGTGCTCCAGCTGCTTGTTGATGTACTTCTCACGGCTGGTCACTTTCTCCAGCGTCTTGCTGACGTCTTCCTGGAGCTTGTTGAGGTAGCCCTGGAGAGATGTGAGCCTCAGGTCAGCACAGTGCTCATGGGACACTGGCCCTGAGCCAGTCACTTAATCCAGCCATTTTCTGCAAGCATTTATCCAGTGGAAGGCTACAGTGTGCCAGATGCCTATGCCAGGAATCACAGAGGCAGGGGACAGCCTGGACGGGATGCCAGTTCATCAGAGGGCACAAGGCAGGGAACACTGTGGATGGGATGCCAGTCCAACACAGGGCAGAAGACAGGACAGATCCTGTCCAGTGTTGGATGGGATACTAGTTCATCTCAGATGTACAGTATGTACTATACAGTGTTTACACAAAGTCTTGGGATGCTTGCTTAATTCAGTAAAAAGATTGCCAATTAATTGGTGTTAAAACTAAAATTATTTTATTCATTTGTATACATTGTTTGCCACTGGAAACAAATACATTTGCAACATTTTTACACAATTAAGCAAGCTTCACAATACCTCGTGAGCATTGTTTATGTATATTTAATTGCACAAATATACTTATTTACAGACATCAGGTCCTTATTTTCATGGAACTACCGGAGTATTACCGTGTACATTAAGCACAACTGTGTTGTCATATCCATCTAATGCCTATCTATATTACAGATGCCGTGTAGCGACGCAGGTTAGCGTCACATCGCGCTAACGCCGGACTCTTACTTTGGCTTCCTTCAGCGAGGATTCAATGCCATCTTTGTGCTGGTGCATTTGGTCGACATGCATCCTCCAGTCCTGCAAAGGCGACCACAGACAACCCACTGGCTGTCACTACGGACAAGCTAAAGCTGGCTAACAGTAATGATATTAATCTACAACCATAGGTAAATGGCAGCAAACCATTTTCAAAGCATTGACAATTTGCCAGAAGTCCACATTATGTGAGATATTAAGCTCTCAGCACTGAACTTTTAAAACAAAAAAACGTATTAATCTTCAGTCAGTTGTGTATTATACATTAGAGGTTTTTCTAACAGTAACATGCCAGTATTTTTCAAACCACCTGAAACAAATGTGTAGCGCTGATGTCTTACCTGCACCGGTAAGTGGATTTCTTGAGCACGTTTGCTTAAAAACAAGGACCCTCACCTTGTTGTCGGCTCTGACGGTCACCTTCAGCTGTGGAAGGACTCTTTCAACTTCCAGGTTCCACTCGGCCGCGTCCGTGTTGGACTCTAAAATCTCATCTGGCTTTGAAGAGCCAATGGCCTCCTGGAAAAGAAAGAGAAAGGTCTGTTCTAGTTTGAACACCTGAACTTTGATTGTGACTCCAGCTGTCAAAGGAGACACCCAATGGGTGTGAATGTGATATGATAATTAACAAATAGGATTAAACCATGCAACCAGGCTTACATTTTGACTGGTCCTTGCTTTCAGAGCTTCCAAGTCAATGAGATTTTCTTCCTCCTTGTCATCGGGTTCCTCCTATTTTGAAAACGGTACATTTTGAATGTTTACCTTCAGAAGAAATAGCAAGTACTCTAAAGCACTACTAGAAGCACAAACTACTGCTAACACAACCGGCAAGACCTGCACAGAAGCAGCTCAGAACACCTTATGCACAAGAATGTCAATGCACGATTTCTTCAAGGTCTCTTGCAATAAGGCACTACATATTTACGCAGAGCTTACAGTCATATCTTCCTCCACTTTGCTCAGTGTGAGTTCTGCATCATCCTCCACAAGAGCCTCTTCCTCCAGTCCCTCGGTCGGATACTTTGGCCTGGAAAAGATCATGGGCAGGATTTGTGTAAAAATAAAATGTGTAAAAGCATCAGGATAGGAGAACTGAAAGTGACATTGATGGGGCTTCTATAGGCTGCACTAGAAACCCATATATTTTGATGTGGTTCTTCAAATCCCAGACCCATAATAAGATAAGTAGCTCAGTTCAGCAGTGAAAACAGAAATTTACTATCATTTCTGAAATATACAGTATCTGCGGGTAGGGGGAGGGTGAATTCTCCAGGCAAACTCACTTCATCCACGCAAAGCCCTTCTTTTTCAAAGCCTCCTCAGCCAGACGGTCCAGCACATAGCAGACGTGCTCCCCGGAGCCGGCCTTCAGTCTGGAGGGGGGGAAGTCCACGTGCCCACCCTGCATTGACAGAATGAGCTTTCATCCCAAACAGCCTGCTGTTTCATCTGCTGAAAATTTAATTTGTAAATCCAGCGCTAACAGGAATTTCCACCTGTATCCTTTCAGTCATTAGTGAACTTCGTAATGCAGGGGTGTCAGACTCCAGTCCTGGGGACCCGGAGCCCTGCACAGTTTTTGGTTCACCCTCATTTAACACCTGATTCAGCTCCTTGTGCTAATTACCACACAGCTCTTGAGCTCAATCTTTTGTGGTGGAACAGGGAAAGAACTAAGCTACACAGGGCTGCGGCCCCCCAGGCCTGGAGTTCAACACCCCTGTCCTGAAGCATTACTAGTTGTCAAGTACAGTGCCACAAATGTTCCCTTAGACATTCAAGAATAATTCTCATATTTCTAAACATTAACACAGTAGTAACATAGAGGTACTGTGCAAAAGTCTCTCAATATGTATTTATTCTAATATCAAACTGTGTTTTTTGTTCTGAGCAAATGTGCATTTGCTACCCAGATAAATAGCTTTAAACATTTCTTTTGCCTGCCTAAAAATTTTGCGCATTGCTGTATTTTTATGCATATATGCAAATTGGACGTAGGACCATTACGAAATGTTTATTTAATTGCCAAAGTTTTCATTGGAGTATTGAGCGCCACTTACGAAAGCCCGCAGCTCTGACAAGATGTTGGACACCGTGGCATTGGGATCGTCGTATTCCTGTGGCTGCTCGAAAGGTCTGCCCGCTTGGTTGATAAGCCACGATGCCAGGATGGTGAACATGTAGTACTGCTCCCCTGGGTTGGATGGCATGTAGGGGCTGGATGCAAAATAATGCCTGTGCATACAACAGGAAGCCGATTGGTATGAAGATGCGCGACAATGCGTCACAGCGCACAGTGATCAAAGTTCAACAAAATTCAACGTTGACCGCGGCGCTTGCACAAGCTCCACGAGCGGCGCAGCGCGAGCCTTAGGAAGTAATAGGTTTTATGGCGCAGCGGGCCGCGTTTGGTCTGTGAAGCCCTTAATGCGAATAATATCGGTGTTTTACGGATTATTAGGGATACTTTTTTCGTGGTAAATGTTTATGTATGCTTCGTTACACAATGCTACTCTGGAATACTTCAGAGCACAACGTTGGAACTTGGACGACCGGATCGACTAAGTTCTCTCGATTGCAAAGATACTCTATTCGTGTCTGTGCATTATGCCTAAGGCTACGAGATTAATTTGTGCGAAAATCAAAATATTTTGCGTTTACCGTGATCTTAGGGTAAATAAACAAAAGTAAATTAAGCCGTTGTGATAAAAAAATGAGGCATTTTGATGAGTGGACTTGAATGGTCTTGAAATAAAACATAGTCCGAGACCATCGCGAGACGAGACCAAGACCACAAAACAGAGGTCTCGAGACTAAGACCGGACTCGAGCACTACGTCACTAACATACATACATCTTCCATAACCGTCTTTCCAGTACAAAGTAATGGGGGCTTATCCCAGGAAGCACAGAGAAAGGGGCACCCTGGACAGGATCACAGGGTACAGCTAACGTCGGGCAGGTACCTAGAAAGCGCCTTCATGTTGTGCTTCCCCAGAACCTCCGCCTCATAGTCTAGAAGTTTCAGCTTGTCAAGAAGGTCCTCCATGACCACGAACATGTTATAGGCAGCTCCGGGACCGCGATCATCCTCCTCCCCTCGTCTGGCCTCATCTGTCATTTCGGCCGGCTGTTACCCAGGCGTCAATGCCGCTAGTGTCTCGGTAACACAGAAGCGTTGCTTAGCACAGTCTGGTTCTCCGGTCATGAAGCGTCATAACCAGCGTCTGCATGAAACCTAACTTACTGGCTAGCCGGATAACTAGTATGCAGCGCGGCAAATCGAAGCACTATCGCGAATTCCCTTCTGCGCTGCAGGAAAACATCGGAAAATTGGAAATAAGAAAACATTCCCATAGGGGGCGGATATGGGCTATGCTATTCCGGAAGTTACAGTTACCGTGGTAACGCGCACGCCTGCGTGCAGTTCCAGCGGTGTGCATGTAGGGGCGTATTATAGATTGGAATTTCTAGCAAATTGAGAAACTAAAATATTTCTGTGTAAAATAATCGTAAAATGTCGCCTTTTAAATACGTAACTGAATGTAGTTCAAGAATTCCAAATAAATATATCACAATGCAGAAGTGGGCGCTGTTCTAGATGTCCGCGGCAAGGGGTCAGCAGAAGATCGCAAATTTTCGACGCCTGTCTGGAAAGTGAATAAGAAAAGATGCCTATTTAGATTTTTCTGTACGGCAAAACAAGTCATGTCAGCAATTCCAGACGATGTTTTAATATCTAATTTTGAACAGCAAGTACCGGCGTTCATAATAGATTTGAGTATTTCGAACAAAGGGGAATCTAAATGTTCAATTTCCTTTTAAGTTCGAATGGAAATAAAATGTAAAGGAATTACCGTTTTCAAAGTTAATTTAAGAAATGAGAGCCTCTTTCCATAACATGGATGCATGTTCTTGTCTTAAAATAGCTTAATAAAAACAAAAATACATGCATTTCGATACCATAATCAGAGACTGTGGCATTCGACAGAAAACAATTGCCCAATAATAATACCAGTAATAGTAATAATTATTAATAGCGTCCTAAAATATCATTTGTGATTCTGAGATTAAAAATATTTTGTTGAAAGTTTTGTCAGGCAACTGATCTCAGTAAAGGGGCGCAAAGAATAGGGAGAGTCCCAAAAGGGGTCTGCATTCATTTTCCAGCCATAAAAGAGGCACTGTCCTCCAGACAGGCATTCTATCCTGTTTTACTGCAGATTGACCAGGGTGGAAAAACTTAGTCTAACACACAGAAAAATTCAAAATGTTCTTTCAATATGGGTACTTTATCATTTCTGTGGCATCGCTAGCATATATTTTTCAAGGGGACAAAAAGACACAAGTGTGTTGCTACTCGATGTCAGATATCATGTGAGTCCCCTTTTGCGTGTGCGTCTACACTACCTGCCAAGTCCTGGGGGGTGACAGCTCCGCCTTGTTACTTCACCAGACTGAAGACGTATTACAGCATTTGTAACTGCGTGAACGCATTTAAACCATGCAATTAACCAATTATTCATCCCGCATGGAATGCATAATTTATGTCATTTGCAGACTGTACCAAAAACTACGAGAATGCTTTACACGATACCAAAACAGTATCTAATTACCCAGATAAAAAATAGAAAATAGAGGACTACAAAGATCACAATGAATTTCCTTGCACTAGCAAAAAAAAAAAACATTCTGACATTAAACAGCGCAACTCAATTTTTAAAGACCCTGTGGAATGAGAGTTTGCTGCAGCCACTGTGGACTGCTGGCTACGGAGGAAATCGTATTGGCTGTCTATTAAAATCAATGCAACAGTCGGCCGTAATAATAGTGAGGACCTGAGTAGTCATATAATAAGCCTGTCACGGATGGGTGTGATTGTGCTCGGATTCTGCGGGTGTAATCTCACGGAAAAAGGTCTACCTCAGCCTTGGGGAGCTATAATCACTCCGTAGCAGCCAGACCGTGTTTACCTGCGTTTATCTGCCTGCGATTTTTTTTTTGTTCGCTTCGAGGTCTTTGTGCTGAGGCCTGGTAGGTTAATCCCCTCCCCCACTGCTACAAGCTCGGACTGATGACAGCAGTCTGTGTATGTGGTCTGAGGGAAAGCCAAGAGATTCAGAATCTTTGCCTGTCTTCTCCTATAATAGCTTATTATAATGCAACATTTATCTCTCCTTTTGTCTTAGCTCATTTCTGAGTCCACCATGTAAGCCTTTGCTTTGTGTGTCTCTCATGCATTAATGTACATCTCACTGACACTTAGAAATTACCTTGAGCTCAGGGAGAACGTTTTGTTAGAGGTGAAATTTGTTGTTTTGCTTGAAAAGGCTTTCAGCAATAACTGGTAAATCAGTTCACTTTCAACAGACACTTATCCAATTTGGGAAGTACGGGACAAGACCGTGAAAAGCCGGAATGAGATCCCTGTCCAGTAAAATGTGCCGACACGCACCTTAGGAATGATTTAGAGACACTGATCACCTGACCACCATGTCCATGGAATGTTTGCATGTGTATGTGTGTGTGTGTGATCCAGGTATACCTTAACCTGTGGGGACCAAATGTCCCCACAACATGATCAATACCCATTTTTTTACCTTATGGGGACCAGTTTCCTCACAAAACATCAGGAAGGAAATGGAAACATTTCATGTGTAAATAAAGAGAGATATTTGAACCTGCAATCCTGAAGGCGTGAGGCTATGTGCGTCTAAGCTATCTTATAAAATCATAGGCATGTACGCAAGATTTACGCTTGATGTCTATGAGCCTTTAAACACAGTGACAAAAAAGGTTATACAACCACTAATTAAAAGCACTATTTGATTCATTGATATTCCCTTATTTAATATCCTGATCTCCCCAATTTCACAAACTGCTTAACACATTAATATTGTAGCTATCATGTGGAAAATCCCTTACTGTAAAAGGGGAGCTGGCTGCATTGCACTAAAATCTTGTTCAATTAAAAAAAATGTACCCAGTAACACATAACATTTTTCATTAACATCTGGAACCCATGAGCTGGTTCTGTTGGCCATCATAGTTCAGTTCTCATGATGATAGTTTGCCAGTGACCAGCACGATCTTCAGATATTTAACAGACTGTCCCTAAAGGTGCCAGCCGGCTTTTCCTTGTGATATTTTGAATGAAGAGAGAATTTTCTGATCTGGCTTCAAACAATGGAGAACTTCTGGGATGAGCTGTGGCCCAGCTTACATGGTCTTCTTTACTCATGGATAGATAGCTTTTCATCTGGCTTTCCAACTTCAGCCCCTAATCATCGTGTCCGAACCAGTCTGCATGTATGTCAGTTTATACTGTTTTGCATCCATTTACACTCTGCTGCTACTGACTGATAGAATATTCTTTGTGCTGAAGGGACACAGGCAGCCACCTATAGGTTGTTCATCTTCTTGACCGCTGGGCAGGGTTGCCATGGTGACCCGCTTTGTTTACTTCCTGTGGCCCAAGGGATGTTTTGATTTGAAGCAGCCTGCATGCGGCACTGTGTGCATCTGGCCCCCAGTCCGGTCCACTGGTCCAAGAAAGGAGTTCCCACCAGTCATTGGCAGGTCCCGTGCAGCCAAACAATGCGTCACTTGTGCGAGGCACAGCTGACCGCTACATGGACGCATGTCATTGATGGATAATCAGTATGCTGGAAAATGAGACTTTTCAGACAAAGGAAGTCGTGTTTCCCCTTAACTTAATTGAAGAAAATGCCTGTATGTAAAAATCATCATTTATAAAAATGGCATAATGTAAAAATTGCCCCCTGCTATGTAGAGCCAGTAACCTTTCTCATTTAAAAAGTAATTTAGCAAGTGTTTGATTTAAAAGTAATTTTTTAAATATTGACTATATTTCTCCAGTTACGGCCCTTTGTGAATAGTGGGGAACACAGCAAATGAGTTTCCCATTATTAAATTCTATATTCGGAGACATTTCTCACTTTTTTAAAATGATTTTGGTTCTTTGAAAAATGGAGGCTGTATGATTGTGTGAAACACCGCTGTAAGTGTGCCGTGTCTCTGAGATGCATTCAGCTGTAGTCGGGTATGTCCTCCCAGGGACGCCTTTTAAAGGGCTTCACTAACCTTTGCTTCGTCAGTTTTGGGTCACGGGGCAGTTTTCGTACACCATTCTTCTTAATGTCTCTCCATCACATCCTGGCGGGTTTTTCCAGGTAGAATGGGGGGGGCTTTCCAGGTGAGAGTTTAACGACATAAATCTGTCCTTAAGGAGACAGACCAGACACCCAGGGGTGAAGCTGCAGTTATTTTGGTGGGGGGGGGGGGGGGGGGGGGGGGGGGGGGGGGGGGGGGGGGGGGGGGGGGGGGGGGGGGGGGGGGGGG
>JAODUD010000082.1:2091621-2102680 GCA_026784285.1 Stomatorhinus walkeri
GGGGTGAACTGACACCCACAGGCGACTGGCTCTCCAGGACCTGAAAACGTGTCAGCCAGTTTGTCACGTAGATGACAAGCGCAACACCTGACGGTCACCACGCGCAGAGACAGCGGGGGAGTGCTCTCCATCCGCCGCGACGTTACCCTCGCTATACAGCGGCGCGCATGATCGCTGACAGCCAACTCTCATTTGCGGCTTGGAAACATGGCTGGAGGGTGATTATTCTCGAAAAAGAAAGATGGAGGAGGACTTACAGATAAACAAGTGAGGGGCCTCCTGTGTGTCCTTATTGGGAGGTGAAGCCATGACCTTTGGGGTCTTAATGACCTTAAAGTGAGGTGTAAGACTTGAGGTTTTCATGTTTCTTTGTAGTCAGGCAATGAAAGCATCCTGGTTTCACTCTGCTTGCCAGCTAGGAAAGGTTGAAAGGGTTTAATTCTTGGCAGTAAATGACGTAGTAAAACACGAAGGTTCATCACAAAGCTGTTAAGAGGCCATAATTCTACTGGAAGATTTACAAGTAAAATAAATTAAATTTGACTTTAGCTTATTAAACGGGGCAATGGGGCCTGATGAATTGGTGCCTATAAGGTGCACTCGGGCGTCACGTACGAGCCTGAGCGCGGTGTTTTGGAAAGAAGACTATGGGCGCGTACAACCCTTAGGATAACACACAAAAACAGGAACTGCTTTGGAAGATTTGTGAAACGGACACGTGGCCATAAGGGTAAAATGTATGGAAGTAACTTAAAAAGTAATATAATCGCCATTAAAAACATGCAGGCTACCTGGAGATCCATAAAGGCACACTCTACGTGTCACGGGCAGACTGACAAGATGCCGGCAATAATACTATGAGCGAAAATCGGCAGAAGTCATTTACCCATTCTTGGGGGGAGATCTTGTGTCTCCATTAGCTAACCTTGCTCTTTGAAAATCCAGGTCAGAGGCTGAATGAGAGTATTGTGGATGAACTTGCACCGTAGCCGACTCCTGTGATTGGAACAGGCGACCGGCCATTGTCGATGGTGCTTTTGATGGGTCTGTTAATTAAGGCCATTCTTTTTTCTGTACCATCCTGCATTGCATTGTGGGATTGCTTGCCATATGTGAGGAGATGAGCGCAACACTTTCCACTCAGAAGCAGTTGCATCCTTTGCCTTAGGCATGTGCTTGGCCATTAGAGTAGAACCTCCATCTTGCATGGTTCTAGACACAAAAAAAACAACCGTATTATACATTTGTGTTGCTCAGCTGTTTGTGGGAATGTCAATCTCTTTCTTTTTTGGCCCAGAAAGCACGCTGCCATATTCATTTGCCAGTTTTTAATCCTATAAATCTGTGTCTATTCTCCCCATCCTGCATTCCCCTTTTCTGTTCATTTGCTTACCGTCATTTTTTGGGTAGCTTGCTGGAGCACGACCCATTTCAGACCACGAATCTAAATAAATGAGATTCATGGATTACATTGGAGTCTTGGCAGCAGAGTCTGGCGGAACGTGCCGGACAGCTTAATTGCAGCTTGCTGAAGGGGAGGTGCGAAAGCGCCACTCCGGTGTAATTAAACACGGACGCATGCTTTTGTCATTGTCACTGTGGAGGCTGATTGACTAATATGTCACCTTAGCAGGCCATTAGACTTTTCCTGAAGGCTCTGACTCAAATCCAATATCAATCCAATTGCACAGATCATTTTTAGATTTCAACTGCGTTGGAATTACTTATCGTAATTAACTGCCCAGCCAAATTGTCTGGAAGCTTAATTATTTTTTATTTAAATTACACTTTGCGTTTTGAATATTTCTGCAGAGAGTAGCTGAAATCAGGCACAGTTTGCTTGGTGACATACAGACTGTCTTTGGTATGTTTCCATCTCCCGATTAGAACTGTGTTACCTTTTTGCACTGTTCTAAAGACCGTAATACCACATGCAATCACTCAGATGACTTAATAATCAATTTAAGAACTGTTTTCTAGCCACACGGGACGGCCAAGCTCGTGTTGGTCCTCCCAGATGAGCATACGGAGGATGCTAAGTGTATGGTTTGTGTAGCAACTGTTATGCCACGTGGCAAAAGACAGACTTTCTCTCACTGGGTGCCTGTCATCATTTTACAGGCATCAGGAACAAACAACAGAGACATATTACACTTGTTTGTGTCTTAACCTGAGTGACACTGGAGAACTGTGCTTCCTGAATCCATATTATGCTTACAATCTTCTCTCTCTCTCTCTCTCTCTCTCTCTCTCTCTCATAGAAACAATTAAATATTTTTCAACAAGAAACAATACATTATGATGTACTTTACTGCTTGCTGGCAGGTGTGATGTCAAAGCGACAACATTCAGCCACATTCTCATAATTAAAGGCAAATGTATTTTTAATTAATATTAGCTGGTCTAGTAGTTACTAATGAGCTGACTCAAAAAAAAATGCAAAGCAGATGACTTTAGGAGTGGTTAAATACGTTCTAAAATGTGGATCGCCCATGTGGGATCGCGAAGAGCTGATGCCGTTTATGTGGACTTGTTAGCACATCGGCGGAGGGTGTGAAGCGGTGAAGCGTACCAGATGGGAAGCAGAATCCTCAATCGCTCCACGTCCATTCACATTCGGCCGAAAGATCCAGTTTCCTGACGTCTGCTGAATAAAAATCAAGTGCCGCTCCCGTTGCCATGGTCACAGCCAATCGTATTTGACGGCGCCTGCCAGCCCATGGCGTCGGGTGCAGGTAGCGGCTGTCACGGATAGAAGGAGAGTGCCCAGCGGGTGGTGCCGTAACGAGAATGTACACATGTGGAGACGTGCGTCTGCCCGCCCCGTATGCAAACACAGCCAGTCACTTCAGTCGACGGATAAGAAGGGCGCGGTGGCGAGACTGGGGGACTGTCGTTAAGCTGGGGACTGTGGGGGTTTTGGGGGGAGACAGACAGCTGCATCCCATTCAACAGCAGACTACTAACCATCTTCCACAACCGTCTCCGCTGTAACAACACCCTGTGGAGGTGGTGTGTAGCTCAGCGGGTTGAGCCTCTGTAGCCTGGGTTCAGAAGGTTGTTGGGTCGAGCCCCAGCCTCGACTAAGTCATCCTATGTCTGTGGTTCCTCAAGCAAGCCCCATACCCCCCCCCCCCCCCACCTCCAGGGGTACCGCACGCCAGTCCCTATACTGTGACACACCCAGCTTGCTCTCGCCTGGCTCTGCATCTCATAGACAGTGATATGGGGGTCAGGAAAAAGGAGAATTTTCCCCACAGTGACAAGACCACTACCAGCAAAGATTTTACAAAAAAAAAAAAACAACCTATTATTGTACCAAGTAGACTTTCGGACTTGAAATGATGTTGCCCAGTCATGAATAAACAAGTTATAATAGGAAAATTATACTCGTATTCTGAACATGCAGATTTCTGCAGTATCTCTCCTAGAAGATGCCCGGCATTATTTGGAATCTGTAGCTTGAACACTTGAAATATTTCCTTAATAAAACAAGAAAGGTGACTTGTTCTGAGAATGAAAATGAGCTGTCTCATATTAACCATTTGATGTATGCAGACATCAAACAGAAAATTTGACAAATCTGAGGTATATTTTCTAAATAGACTGGAGAAGAAACCATGATATTACGTTTTAAATCCTAGATGAATGAATGTCTTTGTAAAGTCATGCATGAATCAGAATATGAGTAGGGAATTACTGTGCTATTGTAGATGGCAGCGGAATAGTGAAACTGCCAAAGTATTTAAGTAGTTATTGTGCAATGGAGGACTGAATTTCACTTGTGAAACTGTAAGAGAAATAATTTAATATAGTTCATGCGGCTTTAATTGTACAGTATTAAGGTCCAACGTAAAAAGGGATTCAACGTAGCCTCCTGGTCTGAAGTCAAATAAATGAAAAGAGTGACTGGGAGGACATGTTTTGCAGTCGTGAGCAGGAGATGCTGCCCTGACCTTTCGTGTTTAACACGGCTTCCAGTGACGTAGCCTCTGTGAGCAGCATATCTCGCTATCTTCATGTAGCGTGTAGCGTAGCGGCTAAGAAGCTGGATGCGACAAGGACCAAAACCAGGTGTCGCGGCGTTTTAAAAAGCGGTATACATGTTGAAAATAATCTATAGAGCAGTATCAAAAGGGAGAGGTGTGTGTTGATCCTTTAATTACTTGGCATGCAGCAGATGCGGGAATGACGCGTAGCGTTAGCTTTCAGAGGCTATCGGGAAGAGGTGCAGCTACCCTCTCTCCCCTCGACCACAGCCAAAGCTGAATAAGCGTCATGATTACCTCTTTTTAATGATTTCCTCTTCCCCAAACATTTCCTCTTTGTTCACTTTCCCGTCTATTTTGTCTTTGCCACCGCTGTATTCTCCCCAGGACACCAAGCTAATTACTCGGTTACAAGAGAGCTGCTACTTAGCAAAGGCTGTTGGCTGTAACGTAAAGAGTATGATCGGCTTGTTGTAATTTAGAGTGTATCATGATAATCTTTCTGCCCATAGTCATTTTCATAACATTTAAATAATCATAGCAATTGAGTAAGTGTTAATGAATTAATGAGCTGCTAAAAATACCAAGGTCAGTAAAATCTTAGCTATTAAATTAATTTTTTTGAGAAAATTCTTAAATGTTAAATGTGTCGCTGACTATTCATGGATAGGGGTGGTTAACAAACGCAATGACGACGGCAAACTTAATTCTCAGTAACGAGCACTGATCTTTGTACTAATTAAAAAAATTAAACATTTGGAACTGTGGGCCAGAGCAGTTAGACATGCATGGATGTTTGAGATGACTGATGGGTGAGATAAACCCCTCTAGCTTACCATGTCTCATCTGATTGGTGACTGACTGCTAGAACTCTGACAGGCTATGATGTCAGAGGACTTGCTGAGAGCCCATTGGATAATGTCCATACATCCTTGACTGCCCTTAAATCTTCCCTCACAGCAAACCTTGGGTTTTTCTCAGCACCAACAATGCACTGATCACACTTGAGGTATTAACAAGAATGGTCCTGTTAACTTGCCTCCCAAGAATGAACTCGGGGCAAGATGAATCATGGGATTGGTCACGTTTGGCCAGGATGCAACCGATGCATCCTTGATACTTGGGGTGGAGCAAGAACGACATCTGAGGATTTTTACCTTCCTCTATACTTCTGTGCTTAGTATTGGAACTGGTCTTTGGCGATGGAAGATGACATAACACGGGTAAGGGAGAACACAAGAACGGTCAAGTACACATATTGAGAAACACTCGCGAGAGAGCCGGCACCAGTACGAGAACTTGGTAGGTCCCACATCAGGTTCCACACCAGAGGTGGACAGTTCCAGGAGATGGAGATGGGCACCATTGCTTCTGCTCTCCTGACAATGAGGAGATTTCAACTGGCTGGCTGAAGCAAAATCTTGGTCCAGATTTTTGCTTTCTTGACATGATCTATGCACCTCTGGTGTGGGACCTGCCAGGTTCTCGTACTGGTGCCGGCTCTCTTTTTCCCCATTGTCAAGAGAGCAGACGTAATGGTGCCCATCTCCAGAGCTGCACAAGTGCAGAAGAAGACTGGGGTCTGAACTGGTTAGAGGGCTAGATTTTCTGCTGCACTTATGTCAACACCAGCCCATACTGCACCAGGTGCTTTTAGACTAAAAGTGGATGGCATTTCCAGAATGCACTGGTGCGGAATGCGCTGACGTGAGTGACTTATTGCTGACAGAATGTTGAAATGAAAATAATCAAAAAAGCTCAAAAGTGAAATGCAAAAATAGCGGGGCATGTGGCAGTGGTATTCCGTGGCATTGATTCCCACACCGTGGATGATGGCCAAGATTTTCACATTGGGGGAACCCCACAGGGAATCTGCCGGACTATTAAGGCACTGGAGAATTCCCCCTCCGGACTTTTTCTGATCTCCATTACTTGCACAGCAGCACTCTCCTGGTGCCAGGTTAATTTCATGAGGCCAACGTTGCACTCGCTTTATGGAATAACCCCATGTCTCTCCTCCCTGACTCAGCACAGTCCCAGGATGGGGCTTCATCGATTTGAACCCAGGGAGCTTTCTTTGGATTCTGTGGAGTGCTGTGGCGGTAGTCAGAGGTCAGTGCTGCAAGAGGTTTTGGTCCCAGTTACTTAGGAACAGAAAATAGCCTTTTATTTGTAAAAAAAAAAAAAAAAACAAAGAAGGACTACAAATGTGGAATGGAGTCTGTGTGTGTGTAATGCAAGGCAGATATTGAGGGATTCGATTGTAGTCCTACCAAATAGGCAGCTCTTACCGGAAACAACAGAACATCTTCAGCCTCTGTCTGTATAAATGCCTGAACGAACAACATCTCAATGGTAATCTTCTCCATTCTCTTTCTCATCATCGCAGCACAGATAATCTGTCTCTTTCTTTAAGACAGGGCGGGTTTCCTTATTCACACACTGAGTGGCCACTTTATTAGGTAAACCAGCTCAATAACACTAACGCCTTCTCCTCCAAACAGCGAATGCTGTGTCGGTGACTGTCTGCCATTAGACCAGTTGAGGTGCCTGGTCTTAGTGATTTTGAATGTGGCGTTATTGCTGCCACAAGAGGTGATTGCAGCCTCTCGGAAGCAGCCACGCTCCTGGGAACATTCACGCACCACGGTGTCTAGAGATCGCAGAGAATGGTGCCATACACACACACACACACACACACACAAAACAACCAGTCAAGGGAATTTCTGTGGACAAATATACTGTGTTAATGAGAGAGATCAGAGGCGAACAGCCAGACTCATAAAAGCTAACAGGAAGGCTACAAGTTCAAAGAAAACAGCTCAGTACGTCAGTGGTGTGCGGAAAGGATTTCTGAATGCACAATCCTTAAATCGGTTCTGGCGGCAAAAGGAAATGAGCTATGGGTGCTGGAGAAAATTAACAGTCTCTTTTTCCTCAGTTAACCTAGTCCCTGTATACCTACGGTTTGTCAGGCTCAGTAAGTCATGATTAAAAGACTTTCTTTGGAGCAGAACTTATCAGGTTGACCCCAATGCTCTGTTCCACCCAATAAACACCCAGCAATTTCTGTATGGCCGATTGCAATCAGTCATGTGATCACATTTATAACACAACACATTTGATGAAATTCAGCACAATCCCTCGTAATTCTTCTCATTCTCAATGAACAAGTCAGGCATTAAACTCCAGAATGGAGGCTTATCATTAATTTTGGATCTTCCAATCTGAATTTAAAATCCCTTTTTCCAGTTTGTAAGCTGTTAAAATATTAGTGGTATTCCCTTTATTTTGAAAATATATGCAACTTAAAGTCCAGACTAAAAAGCAAACAAACACATGGATTCTTATGCATCTTATCTATCTTTAAATAAATCTTTATTTTGGGCCTTCATGCGTTTGTCATTCCAGAATTATTTACTTTTCTTCTTTTATCTTTTATCCGACTATAGCGACGGCGATTGTGGTCCTGCATGTCACCGTTAACACAAACACGTCTTCTGTCTTTAAGGGAGAGTGCCTCGCTATTTTCTTCTACAAACACTCTATGTCCTTTTCAAGGCAGCGTGAGCCTCTACAAATCTCTAAGATTCATGCAAATTCATGCAAAGTCAGGTTGAGGAGAAGGTAGATCCATCAAACTTTCTAGCGAACAGCCAGACAGCATAGATATGCTTCTTTACAAAATCTTTGCCTACATGATAACCAAACTGGATCTCTGGACATATTACAGCACTCAGAAATGCAAGAAAATTCAGACACCGTCCAGAAATATCTGCCGATTCTGGGTACACTACATTTGATGGCTTCCTTATAGATTCACTTTTACAGCTAACTTATTATTCCGAATGAAAGTTTAGGCGTGAATGATGTGTAACACCTGGATGTGCAATGGCACAAATTTGGATGTGTACTCTTCATTACATAATATGCACACCAGTGAGTCAAAACATTATGACCACCCCTGCATGAAGCGAATAACGTAGACTGTCATAAAAATCGCACATGTCCTAGTCTGAGATATAACAGGAAATAAGCCAACATTCTGAACCTGTAGTTGACATGTTGAATGCAGAAGAAATGGCCAGGTGTAATGACCTGAGTGACCCTGACAAGAATCACATCATCAAGGCCAGCTGACTGGATCAGAACATCTCCAAAACAGCATGAAAACCTATTGAGACTGGTTCAAGGAGGATTTACCACCTAAAACATCAGAAATTCAGAATATTGCCTTTTATATAAATGGATGTCCTTGCTCAAACAATGCATGTATCTACAGCAGTTTAAATCACACCCCCCAGAGAGAAACAGCGAAGTTAAAGAAATGTATGCCTCCCAGCTACTATACGATCTGTCACATGTCAGAAAACGAAAGACGAAAACTGCAGTAGTTCTTGTTTCATCATACAGAGAGAGCAGGTCTGATTGACGAACGTGAAGATTGTTTAAGATCCTCACATAAATATCCCAACAAAGGCAACTGTGTGTAGTGGTGTAACCGGGGGCAACGCGAGCGGAAGACAATCCATGTTGGCCTTTGATTGTTATTTCAATATTTAGCTTTAAAGCTAGTTAATAAGTTACAACTCGTGTGAGTTCCACTGAACAAAGAATCGTGGGAGAGGAATTTCAGAGTGAAAGCCAGTGAAGAAGGGCCAAAGAGTTCAATAAGAAAGGCGGATTTGAAATTAACTGCACAGGCTTCAGGCAACATCTGACCCATTTTCTAAACAGTGTGATTATGTAAATAAAAGTACATCAGTCAAATGGTGTTTAGTAGGTAACCGAATGTATAATATTGCTATACCACAGAATGAAATTATTACCTTCTGTTAATTGCGTTGTGTTGGGACTGAAGATTTCCTGTAGCTTTCCATTAAAAAAAAATAATAAAACAAATAGGGTAAAAATCCCAATATACATGGTAAAGGGTTTTTTTTCTGTAATTCTTGCATAGTATGTAAAAAGTACCTTAGGAATTGTTAAATGAACAAGAATATTGCATGATCACTGTCACTTGTGCTGGGTAATCCCGTTATTATCTTTTAAAGCTTTTTCAGTAACAAAGTGCAGTTGTAAGTTATGGCTGAATGGTTCAAGCAATCCTCCAGTTTCACATTCTCTAATTTAACAGAGCATTTACAGCAAAGTACAACCCTACAATCAGATTTATCTCTGGAAAAACACTGCATGGAGTTTGAGGGGGGGTACCCTGATTGATAGGACAGGGCTGTGTGGGCTAAGACCTGAATGGAATGGCGAGAAGCAACAACGGAGAAGAAATTCTGGTAACAATACACTTAAGGGGACACAAATACTTAGTAGTTACTCATTGACTAATGAAGTACAAATCATGAAGAAATTTAGTACCTCATACTAATGATAAAAGTTACATCATGATTAATTAAATATGAACACTTGTGTTATTCATTACCTGTTCCTTCAGAATTTCACAAAGGTTTACAGAATTAACAGGTATAGTGACAAATACAGTAACTGTTTGAGATGCATCATGTTTCACTAATGAAAAAAAATGAAATAGGTATCAAACTTAGTGTGTGGTTAATTAGTACATATATAATAGCATAATATTACATTATTTGTGTTTCTGAAAATCTGCCCATTTGTTAGAACCACATCATCATCACCAACCTAAAGTGATTTTGAACCACTTTCTGTTCTGCAAGCTGCCATATTTTGTTTTTAAAGTTTAAAGTTTTTATGCTGTTCTGAAATTTAATTTTATCACATGGGTGACGCAATGATTTGCACCTACAACACTGGACTTCTGTCTCTGCAGTTGTGGAGCTCATACCACTAACATCTCCAAATCACCCATAATGCCCTGTGACAGACTGACATTACTTCCTCTTGCTCTGTGCTCCCTGGGATAGGCTGTAGGCTCTCCAAATCACCCATAATTCCCTGTGACAGACTGACATCACTTCCTTATGCCCTGTGCTCCCTGGGATAGGTTGTAGGCTCTCCAAATCACCCATAATGCCTGTGACGGACTGACATCACTTCCTCATGCCCTGAGCTCCCTGGGATAAGCTGTAGGCTCACTATTGCTGCATTCCATTTGCCCTCAGAACTCGGATACCGAGTTTTGAAGCCGGAAGTGACGACATGCGCCGTTTCTCTAAAATCCGAGAAACATCTCGGACGGCACAGAGGATCCCGAGTTCAGAATCCAAGATGGCCTTTATCATCAGAAGGGAAAGTTGCAGTTTTATCCTGTTTAAGCACTACTTCTCATTTGTGACTCATTAAATCGGTCGCACACACTATATCGTCCAACTAATCTGTGGACGTATTGCCAAGGAGTTTTATACATGAAGCACCGTGAGTAATGTGTTATCAACTGATATTGCTAACAGTGACTACCAATTAACTGGGCTACAATTGGATTTCATGATTAGTTGGATTAGATATCAGATTTAAGGTAGTTCAGGCTAATTGTAAATGAACAAAGATAAAGGCCATTTAAACTGAGGTACCTTAAATCCGACAAGTTGTCCGGCTAAGCAAAACATCTTGCTTTTTCATATGGGTCCATGGTATCACCACTTCTGTGGCAAATGGAACGCATCCGACTCGGTTTTCCCGAGATGTGACGTAATCTCGGAATTCAAAAATCAGATCCTGAGGCAAATGGAATGCAGCATATGTCCCACTTCTGGGTAAGGGGGTTGGAAGATTGATGGATGGATTTTATGTCAACGGCAATTTCACCCTCAGTATTTCAACCCTTTGCTTTGTGGTTACAAGTATGGCTTCCAGCCTCCCATGTCAATAACATGACAGCTAGTGTTACTCTATTCCTGATTATGACCACTGTGAGATTTGGCTTTCTCTAGTCATCAGAATGCACTCCTGATAATAGACAAGTGTATGGGTCTTAAAACAGGTTTACTCACACTTTACTCACACCTTTGGTCCTATACACTCACCTAAAGGATTATTAGGAAAACCTGTTCAATTTCTCACTAATGCAATTATCTAATCAACCAATCACATGGCAGTTGCTTCAATGCATTTAGGGGTGTGGTCCTGGTCAAGACAAT
>JAODUD010000082.1:2109824-2123988 GCA_026784285.1 Stomatorhinus walkeri
GGGTGCTATGCCAGGGACAGCAATGTACACATCTGCATGACTCAAGATCACAGGAGGACACCAGCGTGACACGGGAAGAATGTGCGAGCTCCACACGTCAAATATAGGATCCAGACCACAAATCCTGCGAGCCAGCCGTCATACTCACTAAGCCCCCCTGCCACCTAGAATTAACATCAGCAGCAAGTAAATAAATTAAGAAATAACCCCCATGTCTCCATTGTTAAAATGTCCATTATAGGCAGAGAAATTATTAAATGAATGCATTGTGTGAAATGCTACACAAATAAACGTTTTCATTGCCAGCCAAGCCTTCATTTATTTAGACAATGCCCATTTATACTCCTCTAGGAAGGCCTGATGTGCTTTAATATAAAACAACTATGTAAAATAAATATGATGATTTTCAATAGAATTGCCGGGTTCTGTTATTTACGTGTTTATTTACGTCGCTCAGCCGCACAATGGTGGAGATGGACTCCTGCTGTTTATAATAAACCGCGCGTTTATTAGATGTTGGTGATTTGTTTGTCATTTACTCACCTGAATAATGAAGTTTTGATAAGTAGCGCACCGCGTTACAGTCCATCAAAATGAATGAAAACCAGGCGTGGGTGTTTGAGTTGGGGGAAAAAAGTTATTTTCTATATTTCTATATTCTATATTTTTTATTAATTTATTTCATGCGAAACGTGCATTAGATGGGACATAAACTGGTCGTCATTTTTCAGTTCGTTAGGGGGATTTTAAGGGAATTTACATCATTTTGCAGTTAATTATGCAGTCGCCAAAAAATCATTCCGTTTAAGGTGTGCATTTTAACAATTCTGTTAAACGAGAAATACCCAATTTTCTTCAACTGTGCTCCAGTCGGCATCACTTATTGCTGTTCAAGAAATTCCGGCTACCCCCTGATGCACCTAATCAATGTAGCTGGTCATATAAATTCCATTTATACATTTTTTTTATTGTATTCCTAACAGAACCGCGGGAGTGAAGCCGAATCGGGATGCAGGGATGGCATCGTGGCAGGAATACACCCCTCAGCGGCGTCCCTCGCCAGCATCATTCACTTGGAGGGCCAATTGGAAACACCAAACTCCTTTTGCCCAGAGGTGATTGGTCAATCCCCAACCAGTGGTCTGCTTCGGCCCGTCCTCCTTCCTTGATAACCCCCTGCGGGACAAACGACAGTGGACAGCCCCGTAAGCGCACACCGCTGAAAGCCTGCCTTCCAGTTAATGACGGTTAGCAAGCCGGGCCCAGCATTGCTTAATTCCAGAGACCATTTGAATTGCCATTCTGCCACTGCGCCACTGTCAGATCACAGGGGACGGGGGGGCGGGGGGTCGCTGGCAGCTGTCGGACTAGTAATAGCGGATCGCACTGCGAATCGCCTGGCTTCGCTTCAGCCGCCATGACGTGTCATTTATTCCATAAACAAAAGAGACTTTACTCCGACCCCAGTGCCGTTAAGGTTTAAAGCTTCTGTAATCTCCCTCTAAGCAGGATTCATAGAGCAGCCAACACTAAACCATGCACCCCACTATAGACGTTGTAAAATTAAGCATTGCAATTTCTTTTTAAAGTCATGATATTTTATATGGAATTTTAATTTAAATTGATTAATATTTATAAACTCATTTATCATAGTAGCTTGACTATTAAATTTGATTTATCAGCATAATAATAGCTTATTGAGCTTTATTTTATTTTGTTTAAGAATGATTACTGCCCAGGAACATCCTAACAGCTTTTTGTTCTGCGGGTTAGGGCTACGTGATTGGAAGACTGTCGGTTCAAATCCCGATAATATTATCATTGGGCCCTTGGGTGAGGCGCTGTAGAGTCGACTCCAAAAACGACTTCAGAGTGCCAGATAAATGGTTGACTATGTGCTCCAACCCCACGTTTCTCTGACCCGTGTTTGACTCAGATGAGCAAAATGGCTTATGTGATAATGCAAGGATCCTTGTGCATTTGAGCAGGTGGGGAATGGAGTTTAATTATAATCATATTAACATTGCTGTGCTACTATAACAAGGAGAAAGAGCCACAATAACCATGTTAGAAAAAACACAGTGACTCAAAATTTGAGCGGCGAAAAAGCATCGGTTACTAGGGACGTCCACAATGTCTGCATAAATTGTGGCTGTTTTTTGTTGGGGGGCGGAACTGGGCGCTGTTTCAGTCAGCCACATCTTGCTGCCGCTCCTGCCAAGTCCTCCCAGTGGAAGGCAACATAACTCTATGCAGCGGAAGGGTCGAACGTGAAAGACGCGACATGTTTGAAGACAAGCTGGGTTGCCAAGTCTGTCGGCAAGCGTGGCAACCTGCAGCCTCTCTCTGTCAGCTGGCCTTCACTTACGGTATATTTACACTACAGTGTAGCAGGCCTTGTCATCTTAAAGGGCCCTCCACACTGGTATAATGCAATAAAAAGGACAGACCCCTCAAATTCAAAGTCAACTTTATTGTCATTGTGCACATGGCCAACGAAATGAGGAAACAGGCTGTCCTATTGAAGTACCACACATAGCAATAGTAGTTAAATTATTACAGTAGAATGGAATAAATAAGATGACATTAAAAATGGTGTCCTGAGCATTGTGCAAGACTGAGGAATGTCGAGTGTATTCTGACAGCAATGGTAAATCGTATCATAATCATACACATTTCTCATTTAAGACATGTAGAGCGAAACATAAAAACGATGAACACTGACAAAGAGTCATAGTTGGCAGAGTTTAGCCGTGTTCTGTCCAACTAAATCCAGCCCGTCTCGTGCAATCTGGTCGATTCCGCTTACCAATCCTCCGGCCTCCAGCCCAATTTTAGCAACCGAGAAGAATTAGCATGCGGATCGCTGTCAGATGGCTGACGAACAAAAACTACTAATCCAGGAGAGTTTGACACGTTTAGACTTCTGAAAGCAACTTACAGGATACTGAGAATGTTCTTCCTTTGCCAGAATAGTTTCTTTGTCCTTCTTAAAAGATTTAGGAAGTTTTTGAGAGTTTCTGTTCGGATTCTTTATAGAGCATTTTTGTGTGTTTATGGAATGCTACCAGAGGACAGTTTTTGAGACGAGGACAAGGTAAATCAGAGATATCCCATCAGCCACTAGGCTTGCCTAGATTCCACACCAAGCTGAGGTTTCTTGAGTGGATGGTTCTAAGCTTGAAAGCTTCACCCAAACACTTCATCTTTTGAAATCAGCGACCCTCCTGTCAGTTCTTGACTTACTACCCCTTTCCTCCGATTTGTCTCCCTCATTTCCTCCTTCTCTCTCTCACCAGCCCGCTTCCGTTTAATCACGCTAACGTGCTCGTTTGTTGTTTCTTTTTCCGACAATAAAGGGAAGAGAGAGGAACGGCAGCAGAAAAATTCCTACGGAGATGCTATCGAGGAGGCGGCCTGGCGCGGAGAAGATAACGGCGGACTGAAGAAGAACGACGCTGGAAGCTGATGAGGGACCGGCCACCCCACGAATTCCTCAATCTGCTACCACTGATTCATTTCTCACCCAAAGGCTAAGCAACTAGTTCCAGTGCTGGCAGCATTTCCTTAAAATAACCTCTCTGATGTCCTGAATGTGTTTGTTCACAAGGGAGTTTGTCTGATTCTTCTGCGCAGCCGGGATGCTAATGTGCGATGAAAGTGCTCTTTATTCTTTCTGGAGGGTTCTCAGCACCCTGCCACCGACATGCAGATGAAAGACTTTTTTTTTTAATGGCTGCCGTGAGTGCTCACACACGGGATGTTTTCCGAATAGACTGTCCATTAATATGTGTCTGTATTTTCGTCTGGTCTTCTGGCAGCACGTGTCCATCATTTTAATGAATGATTTATAAACATATATATAAAACAGTGTAACAGTGCAAGCATAGTCCGACAGTGCCTTAATTAAATATATTATTCATAGTTCAAATGTGCTACCTACCGCTAGATAGGCAAAAAACCAACATCGAGAAGTCACACAAAGCTGAAATAAACTGAGGTGACATTCAGGAGCAAGTGCACGCACAGAGTTTATAACTTCAGTCAGTTCTACTCATTTCAGATCCAGGAATACAGATTTGCAGAGGAACGCAGAATATCTCACTCTATCATCGTTATGTAAGGTTACAGCTTATCGTGTCTCGTGGAAGCCAGGATGAATAAATCTAGAAATTCCAATATTTACTCTGGCTCCAATATATTGAATCTGTTTCCAGGTAAATGTAAGAAGGAGTTAAGGAGAATGGAAAGGTAATCAGACTCTCTCTTACTCAGAATTGGCTTTCTCCCTGTTTTGATATCTGTGAGGTTTTAGTTATCTGTCACACTCTTCTGCTGATCTCCTTTCATTTGCACCCTCTTATGGTCTACTACCCTCAATCACTGTGCACCCATACAGGCCAGCTTAAGAACTTGGGCCGCCGCATCCCAAAACTGTTTTCCTAATGGATCCCTCCCGCGATAACTCGCTGTCAAGGGAAGAAATGAGTGATTGAGCAAGGAAGGTAGCGAATAAAAAGTGGTATCGGGACACACCTGCACCCTTGATGATTTACCATGGTCTGTCTGTATGTATGATGTCATCAGAGACGAAGAAGCTCTCATGCCGCATCATGGATGGGCGTCACCGAAGGTGAATTTCTCTTCCGCAAAGGGAACTCTCACTAGACTTCCACACGACCCTGGCAAAATGATTTGAGCAAAAGTCGGCCTTTGATGGCGCGATCCCTAAGGTATTGAGACAGCATTTCAACATATGGAATATGGAAAAACTTCCGGGGCGAAGGAAAGTCAGTGAGGGAGGAGGGCGCAAATAAGGGTTTTGGGATGTAGCCCGGGGGGTTAAGTGCTCCAGAGCTATGAAGAAGAGTATGACATTTTACACTTGGCATTTTATTAAAGACTCGCACTTGCTGTATTAGTGACATTTCAGTCTTGTTTTCTCAGGTTTTTTTATGTTGCGAAATTGCTGTTTATGTTGCGAATTTGCTGTTTATGTTGCGAATTTGATGCAGTCTGTGGATGTTCGAGTTTCATCCGTTTTCTTTGAACTCGAGATCTTCTCTTTGGCCTCCTAACTCTACAGCCCTTCTTCGAGCGCGTATCGGGGTGCACTTTCGCACTGGGACCTCTGAGATTTACTTCACACAAAGGGGAAATTATTCTGTTACAAACAAACCCAGGCAAACCAGAGACAGTGACAGAAACAGCATGAAGCATCCCTATATCTCAATTCTAGAGGCAGTTGCATTTTTGCATATTTTATAGGTGTGTAAAATAGGGGGGAAAAAATCACTGTGACTCGAAGTGACAACCTTTGAGAAAGCAAAGTAATTTCTCATGACAGCTGGAGTCAGTGTGGGGATGTCAGGTGTCAACTCATTCTTGTTTTGATGATGCAGCAATCGAAAAACGGTCGCCATTTTGGTCACCCCTGCCGGGAAAGATAGCTGATCCTTTCTGCCATCTTTTCCTAGGAAGACCCACAATTAATCTGAGTGCCATGCAGAGAAAAAAAATATGTATCTTCTTACTGTGTCTTCCATGGCATAATATAGAAGCCATGGGTTGAAGCAATACTAGTAATTATGATAAAAACATTCCACATATTTATTAAATCTGTCACTTTAAATGAATAAGATCTGCTTGCCTAACTTTACTAAAGTTTAGTAATAAGCTGCCTGAAGAATGGCATCCTATTCAAAACCAGCTAGGTGTAAATGAGTAGGCCATGTGGTGGCCGTCCTTAACAACTCTGACAAAAATACTTCAATTAAAACATTTCAAAGAAGATCTCACAGCTCTACAAATAACTCTGACTCCTTGAAAATGCCGCATAATCACGGGTCTGGTGCCTGAAAACTGAACTGAGCTGGATGAGTACATGCAGTGTAAAATTAGCAATTATTGGTCAGGTATATTTTTTATTTGGTGGAAAGAACATCCAGTTATAAAGGGACTGCCAGTGTGTTCAGCTTAAAGATCAAGAGCGGTTTGTTTCTCTGCACTCAGCGGGAAGCCACAAGTGTTTAGTGGGTAATGTCAGCCACAGTGACAAAAAAGAAAGATAATCGTGTAGTCTGAAATCCTAGCCCTGCTCAAACTGGACTCATGACTCACGTATGGATCATGCAGCTGGATGCAAACCAAAGGGCAAAGATCCAGATAGCTTCCGATGCATCCAAGTTGGCCAGGAACCCTTACAGTAAGGGCTACGGAATACCTTGGAATAGCAAATCTCCGGAATACTGCAGGGTTAAAATGCACAAAGAGCCAAGATATATACTCCAGAAATCACACTGTTCAGAATCTTCTTAATGCATAATGTGTTTGCCTGACATCACGCTGAAGTCCCCGAGAAAGGATTTGACAATGATGAAATTCCTTCATTCCGCCGCTCTTGTTATGGGTCTCGCTTCAGTTTGGTGCGCTAAGAGTCTGGATGCTTCATTACGCCGAAGAGCTTGACGATAATTTGAAATTGTTTTGATGTCTAGCAGATGCTTTTTGTAGACACTTCATTCCAGTCGAAGGTCACGATGCATAAAATCAAGCTGCAAAAACGGGGAGCGATGCACATATATTCTTTCCGCATTGGCAGAACGTGGCTTATCTGTTGCAAATTCCCAGCAGACCTTCGTATTAAAAACAGGATGAACATCTCTGCTAGATGACATTTCCCTCCGTCTGCGTGAGACACGGTCCCTCAGGACACCAGTCGCGGAAAGATCATTCGTCAGGGATGAAGGAAAGGCGGCTTCCCCTCCCCTTGGGGACACTCCGCATGGAGAGCTACAAAACAAGGGGCTGTTCACCTTTCCTCATTTTCCACTGGGCTTGTTCCATGCTCGCGTGTCATAACCGAGAAACGCGTATGACCGTCCAGTGATGCAGTGCCGCTATACGACAGATCCTCCCCTGGGTCTCGAGTGCAAGCTAAAGATAAGGGGACGTGAGAGCGACAGAGTGAGGTAGAAATGTGGCCACGATGCTGAAGCCGGTCTAAAAAAGCCAGACTGCATTGCTTCTTCTCGGAACCATCTTTTTAACACACGTGTGACCGGGACAGTGAAACAGTGAATGAGGTCAGAATGGGATCATGGTGGCCTGACTATCCTCTTGAGAAAATATCAGCAGACACAATCTTAGATGGGAGACCGTTATGTTCAGCAACTTTTATCGAAGAGCTTATGAAGAGCTGCCTGTCTAATGTTGACCTAAGACTGTACTGAGAGGTAACATTCATCCAAATAATCTCAGATTGAACCTTACACTTTTAAGCTGGTAATGCAGCTATTAAGGACAATGGCGTGTGAGCGAACTTGAGCTGAACCCAAGGCACTTGTAATTTTTACCCCAAAAACAATCATCTGTCTTCTTTAACGACATAGCCTTAACCAGTATCAGGTCATGCATGAAGCCAGTCCCGTTCAAAATAGGGGGAGGGCATGTAAACTCCACATACATAGACGTGTGGGTCCAGGAAACCCACAACTGTCATGTCAAAAGGAAAAGAAAATCAAAGAAAATGTATTAACTGTGGGCAGGTCACATGGTCCCAGGTCAAAGGGCACAGTGTGAAACACACATGAGGTCGGCTCTCCTACCTCTCAGTCTCTCAGTGATGACAGGGCTTGGGCCGCTGACTGTGGGAACCACAACGAAGGCAGCTGAGGTCACAAGAGCTGACTGACAATGGTTTTCACCAAGCATGGAATTCGCGGTGCTACCAAGACTGGGTTGATTGGAACCTAGATGCCAAGTGGAGCCAGAATGCAAAATTAATGCAAATTCAGCGGTGATTAAACAATTACAAATTACAAAAGCAAATAAAGTCAGATATCAGCTGAATAAACACACACAAGTAGCCAGCCCACAGAAGCTTATCAAGGAGTGAGAATAAGCTCAAACGCATCGACTGCAGGTGTAGCTGACTGTACATCAGTATCATCTGGAAGTGGGCGTGGTCACAGGGAATGGCCACGCCCCTGACTGGTGACTAGTGAACTGGAGTTCTACAGTCCTAATCACATTCTGACCTTGTAGTCCAAAGCAAAAATAATCAACTAAATAAGTGCTGAAGAATTATAGCACAGTGCTATAGAAATTCAGCCTGACGTTCTACAGTACTCATCCCATTGCTAGTCTCTATGACCCACTGTATGCAGGGTTTTGGAGCAGCTGAGCTCTTAATTAATTAGGCTTGATTAATTTGCTGATTAATGCATTTCACGATTTGAATCACATAACAGAATATGTTACTTGAGGACATGCAATAAATTCTAATCTTATTAACCACACTAGAGAAAAAAAGTTACATGCATTTCTGCTAATAAAATGTTGCTGTTTTTCAATCATTGCTCTAACAAAAAAGTCTTTACTAATTTATTTAATCAATGCCTTGGTTAATTGTTCAAGGGCTTCAAATATGTAGCCTTTATTTATTGGAAATTTGATTAACAATGAATACTAAGAAAACCCAATATTTAGAAACATGCAGTGATTTTTTTCTGATATATTTGTCCCACATAATTTCATTTTCCACAATTAGGAAATTAAAGCAGAAGAGTCTTCTGTTGATATATCCAGCCAATCAAGATTAATACAAGGTGGATCACTAGGACAAGGGTTGTTAAACAGCATATGTTGCTCTTCTCATGGGATTTGGTCTCTCGCTACTCACTGCTTCATAAGCACCATAATTGGAGGCAGCCGCACAATTGGAGGCCAATAATGGGATTTGGTCTCTCGCTACTCACTGCTTCATAAGCACCATAATTGGAGGCAGCCGCCCAATTGGAGGCCAACTCTGTGAGTCTGCCTCCTCACCAAAAACTTGCCAGACTGCCTCTGTTTTTCTCAGATGTAACCCACAACTCAATCTACCTGGGAACTTAGAAAACCAAAAGAAGAACTGCATGCACCTTAAGCTTTTCCAAACATTTCACTTGAAAAATCTGCATAATATGTATCCATCTCTCAAATGGACATGCAATGCCACAAACTATGGGCGAGTTAGACGCACCAGCTGACCAGGAGAAAACTAAAAAAACTAAAACTAAGTAAAAGTAGATCTGGAGTTAAAAACGGTTTGGCACCGCTGCTCTACATGAACGTTTTAATGGGAGGATTAATAGCCTAGAGGTGCCAGCGCTGCATTAGCTATAGTCTGCATCGCTGTATCTTTGAACATGTTCCTCTGTGTTGGGGAACAGCGCCAGTCACTTTTACAGGACTGTGTAAGAGTCTTAGTCAAAGGAAATGATGTTTAAATGATCTTTATGTTCGTATAAAACTATGATATTGTCAGTCAAAGTGTGTTAACATAGCCAGTTGAAAACCTCTCCTAAAGTCACCCCAGTATTAGAAGCAAGTATCCTATCCTATCATACCCTGTCCTAACCTATCCTACCCAATCCTATCTTCATCTTAGGCAAGGTGGTGTTCATCTACCAATCCAGCAAGATATCAGTAAAGGTAGCAGAACAGAAGAGATTCTTGATAGTTTTTATTGTGTCACTGAGTTACATATATCCTAATGTTCAATTGTGTGCTTTATTCTGAGGAAATAAAGACCTAGATACAACTATTGTTTTCTAGAACTGCCGAAGACTTTTGTACAGTACCGTAAATTAATGAAAAGTCATATCCTTGCCTGCCTCTTCCCTGTCATGGCATCTAACAAGCCACGCCTGTTACTTGTTTACCCTTCTTGTATTGTCTCTCATTCCTAGCACTCGTATGGAAATCTCACCCAGCTGCCTCTTGTTAGCCCCTTGTCAGTCTGTTGTATTTAAGGACCAGTTTGATTTGTCATCCCCACTGTTATCATTATCATTGAACTGTTGCCTGTGCCATCCCAGGTTCCAGTCCTCCTGTTTTTATCCCTTACAACCCTGTTTATTTCCAGTCTCTGTTCATTGAGTTCAATAAACCACCTTTTAATTTCGCCACAATGCCTCTGTCTGTCGTGACACATCCAGCCAGCCAGGATCAGAGTCAGCGGACACTGTGTGTTGAGATGTGTCTTGCTCATCTGACCCCAGGCAAGTTTCAGCATCATTATCCGATTGTTAGAGGAGGTAGGGTCGCATCGACTGGGCGCACATAAAGAACAAGCAGGATTATGGCAGCACCGGGATTAAAACTCAAAGGAAAAAAACTCAACCAGCTGGAAATCTCACACACCACTTTTGTATGATGTGGAGCAAGGCTGCCAAACCAAATATGAGCTTCCAGAATTCTAGCGGTGGTCAGATTTTGGGTGTTTGAAAGGCAACATTGGTGTTTACCTTAAAGTCTACTTCGTTAGGATCTACGTTCTAAACATCAAAGCTTCAAATTGATGTTTTTGTACAGTAAGAACATCCAGAGTTTCCAGGTATTTGGAAATGACACAAACTCCTGCACCTTCAGCTTAATTTGTGAAAATGATAATAATAATGATCCTGTTGACTGACATTCTCCCCAGGGTTCCTCCCGCTGTGCTTCCTGAAATAAGCTCCAAGCTCACCATGAATTTGTGAGGAATCTGAAAGATGGATGGATCATGGATAAAACTAATTAAGCGAAACATCTTGACCCGACCGGCAGGAGTAACATCTGTAGTAATTATGCCTTTCGGAGTAAACGCAGCGCACAGAGCAGTGTGAGCTGAAGCGAAGGCTTAGCTGAAGTGTGAGCTGAAGCGAAGGCAAAGCTTATTCTTGTGAGCACAAGGCTTGGTGCACTGGTGACACTGGAATTTTAAGTCACCAGAAGTGAGCAGACCTCTTTGCAGAACTTTCGTTGGATCAAGGACAGTGACGATGCTGTTTTGGGTCAAAGACTTAATAAAAAGTATTTTACAGACATGTATAGAAGTGGAAAGCCAATCATAATCAATTTTAGAGATTTAAATGCAAAATGCATGTGACTGTTGACCCCAACATTTCACATTCAGGTTAAATGAGCCATTTCACTCTTTCTTTTCTGGCTTTGAATGTAGCGTCGCTGAGAATAAACATCCAATGGAAAGTATGTGATATACTGTATATAATATATATGTGTGTGTGTGTGTGTGGTTTTGTGTGGACGTTTTGCGAGCCCTGCTTGTCGGCTCTGTCCAATCAAATCCCCCATGTAGAGCCTCCGGTTTCCTTGGTGATTCTTGGGCCTAGTCGTCGTGGTAAGCCTGCACTGTGGGATGAAAGCAATGAGCAAAGCATCGCTAATGCTTTAAAATGCACAGTCTGCCAAAGTGATGAGGCCCTTCCATCTTCAGCCGAGCCAGTCAATATGTGTCAGCCATTTTCACTTCTGTTCCCTCACAGTAACATTTCATAACCATTAATTTTAAAGAAGTGACACTTTCACTCCATTTATCTGCTGTATTACCCTTGCTTGGCAATAAATCTAAGCCCTTTATCTAAAAAGAAATGCACCTTTTCGAAACTTAAAATGGAGCTATGATGTCTACATGACTTTTTAAAAGTTAACAGCTATCAATCACTGAAGCAAAGGCATAGCTATTTACACATGAAATGCTGATGTATTCGAAACCACTTGAACTTCTTGATGATGTTCATATAATGGGAAGTATGTGTTATAATTCGGTCTTATGATTCTGAAGTAACCAATCAGAAAGGGCTTTTTCCCATCTGCCATATTGTCTCACAAGCTGGTTAAAAACAGCTGTTTTACATTCCATTTGGTGGCTAAGGAACAAAAAAGCTGTACCTAGATACATCAGTTTTAACCTAAAATATAATTTATGCACAGTCCTCAGTCAGCAGCAATGTGATTGGACAGGTTGCATGAACACTACGTTTTTCTGAAAGCCCACATTTTTTCTGAAATGGAATGTATTTTATGTTGACAGAATGAGAAATAACAAGCGAGACGTAAATGGTCAGATTTGGGGAAGGAGGTGTCGTAGTAATCGTAAAAGTATTATATTAGCTCTATATTAGCGCACTGTATGAAAGGGGGGCATTGTTTTGGGCTGGGCTATAGATATCAGTAAATTGTGTGACAGATGTCAATGGCGCTTGCTTTACCGTGGAAGGTAGGAAACGTGTCTTGTGTAAGAAAACACAGATTTGCCCCTTCATTATATCTACGCAAATGCTGAGACATTGGTAGGCCCCCCCCCGCTTTCATGGAGATTCCTCTGTGTAAGAGTCAGAGTTTTGGGGTGTCAGGGGGTGGGTGAGTTATGTCTCTCACTGTCTGAGAACAACCCGTCCCTGGCAAGGGAAAACCCAACTGGGGCAGGCCACACTGGGTTCCACAGTGGATTATGGGAAAAGAAGTGTTGATTATTTTTTTTCATTCTTTGAGTGTAGGACAACATGAGCATTGTAGCCTGCTATTTGAGGAGCAGGACTTTTTGAGTCGCAACAATTAGGACACCATTGAAAAGCCTAGAAAGGACTGGGAGACACTAGATCCTGAAGAAACCTTTATGAGCTCACCTGCGGTCAGCACAGAATACCAGGCACCTACCGGTCTAATGCAGATCCTTTTAGATGGCGTCAAAGTCACTTTTTTCAAAGCCGACAACTTTACCTGGCTGTACAATGACTGTAATTGTTAATTTGGCAGGTAAGTTTTTTTTCTCTGAAAACGAAAATGTGTTTTTAATGGCACAGCATCGGAACACACTGTAACGAATGTGAAATAAATCTTTTCATAATGCTCTTCGGTGTGTGTTTGAGTGGAGGCATGGGAGAAACTGACAAAATGCAAAGATAATATGGTTCCGGAATAAGACATTCAAAAAATATGCAGTTTTGGAGTGACAGAATTTATGTGTGTTTTGAAAGCTGAGTGATTAATAAGTGCTCTGCTATGACTGGAAGCCAAACTTTTGAGTCATTACTGAATAGAAATGTGAATTATATATATAACTTCCAAATAGTTTGCTATATTAGGTGCAGAGTACTTATTGCTAATGTGACATATTGGTGAATACAGAAAGTGCAGATAGGAGGTAACATTCTGTATATAAATGTACTGAATAAGGAAGTTGGAGGATGGATATATNNNTATGTGTGTGTGTGTGTGTGTATAGTGTACACACTCAGAAATAACACACATGCATACACATTTTATATATAAATAGCATAACCTTCAAAAGTGATGAGGCAGTCTCTGTACTGTTAGTTGTGTGAGTGTTAATCCTGCAGTGTGATTGTTGACCTACAGTCTGAGCTTTAACTAACAGTCTGGCGACAAATTTTGATATATGAATTCCAAACAATGTTTTCCATTATCCAGGATGCCAATAAAGACAGGGGTGTTTCATTTGCACTGATATGAAATATGAATGAACAGCCATATTCAATGGAGGCGTGAGTTTGAAATAAAATGACAAATAATCAACCACCAATGTGAAATTTTTAGTCCTCATGTTAGATCAAGAAGAAACCTAAAAGAAGTTATCTCAGCCCACACTGCACACCACGCTCCCCCCAATCCTCCGGCACCGCTCGCCTGGTCCCACCATCTCACCCCACACTGCACACCACGCTCCCCCCAATCCTCCGGCACCGCTCGCCTGGTCCCACCATCTCACCCCACACTGCACCACGCTACCTGAACTCCTCTTAGATGTCTGAACAGTGGAGTAATCAGGTGCCTTCAATCAATGACTGAAATCCTACCACTTTTGTAAGTACCTGGGTTAGCACTTGCAGAATTATACTATACTATACTATATTATATATATATACTGTCTTGATGTGCTTCGTGCAGCTAATGGTGCCCATATAGAAATGTATTTAATGAGGCAAAAAAACTTAAATATATATGTCTCATTTCTGTCTTTTCATTTGGCTTTGCAATAAGCATTTGAAATTGTTTTCAGACTTTTTGGATGCCCTGTATATGTAAACACTTTTTTACTTGCCAGGAGTTCCAGAATACTTCAGGAGTTACAAAATACAGGATACAGTATTATTAATGTAATGCTTTAAATGCTGTTTCCATCGAGATTTCAGACTTTTTCCCCAGATAACAACAGATATTTAACTATTCTGGCTTGACAGTGTCTGCTAATTGGACTGCTCTAGTTTTCAATGCCCCAGCCTCTATAGAGTCTAGACCACGGAAACACAGAAATTTAGAATGCATACATGCCGCAAACTTGATTCTTGTTATTTATCTCTAACTCAATTATATA
>JAODUD010000082.1:2143111-2162158 GCA_026784285.1 Stomatorhinus walkeri
GTTTACTCCTAGGTGCTCTTTTGACCTGTAGCTTGATCTACGTGGTTTACTCCTAGGTGCTCTTTTGACCTGTAGCTTGATCTGTGTGGTTTACTCCTAGGTGCTCTTTCATCCTGTAGCTAGATCTGCATGGTTTACTCCTAGGTGCTCTTTTGACCTTTAGCTTGATCAGCACGGTTTAATTACAGGCACTCTTTTGATCTGTAGCTAGATCTGTATAGTTTACTTTATAGGCATTCTTTCGATCTGTAGCTAGATCTGCAAGGTTTACTTTATAGGGGCTCTATCCATTTGTAGCTCAATTTGCACAGTTTACTTACGTGCTCTGTCAATGACAGCTGTGTTCCTAGACACACCACGCACAAAAAATTCTGCAGTGTTTTCCATGGTGAAGATGAAATGAGGGGAGAGGGTGATATATCTGTGTTTCCACAACCTGATTCCTGGAAGTAGTAATTGGACGGAAGGGTGCTATATAAAAATAAATGGGACTGAATCAGACCCTGGCAATGGGGAAATGAAGATGGACCAGTTAGCCACCCTGTTGCCAATACTGTCCTGCTACGGACAGAGGGGAGAAAAGTGCAATGATAAAGGATAAATCATACGGTTCTCTGCCGTCTTTTGGGGGGAAATGCAGTCAGCTATTGAGTTAGGACGTCCCACGCTATTCCCCAACCACCGCAGAGTCCAGTGCTCCGGTTTCCGAGCGCCGCGGCTGCCATGGCAACGGCTAAGCAAATCAGACAGCCCTACCGCATCACACTCGTGCCCGTCAATACAGAGACATCATTTTCCTCCTCATTTTGCTCCCAATGTGGGAAAAATCAATAACCGACTCTCCTCGTTTTCCAAATTACGATCCCACATCCGCTGTGTGCTCTTCTTGCTAAATGTTCCCTAGAATGATGCATTCTGGGATTTTTTTAAAAATATCGAAAGTAGGTCCCCGTAATAAGAAACTGAAATCTTAGGCTCAATCTGCAGTGAAAGCAATGCCTATTTCGGAAGAAGTAATGAGTCACGCGCGTCCCTGGACTGCTCTGAGGACATGACGCCCTGTGTTTAAGGGCCACCACACCTGCCACAAAGTCTTTGTCAGGCCGCCAGCTAGACTTTGGTTTTGACCGCTGTTTGCACCTCCACGCATTGGGAAATGGGTGCGGGTGGGGTGGGGGCTTTCAAAGGGGAGCGGCAAAGACGTATCTAAGGGGGCTCATTACCGCAACGTGCTGCAACCGCCTCCACTGGAGTGGAGATGGAATGGTATTTCATGAGCAGACATGTTTTGAGGTGGGGGTGCTCATTAAGGTAAGATATGCTGTAATAAAATAAAGAATGTTGCCTGTAAGCCCCCCCCCACCCCCCCCCCACTGAAAACTCCCCTCACTCAGTATCAAACATCACCACACACCAGCTAGCTGCCGGCTACACGTGATACTCCCATGTGCGGTATCGTGAGTAAGTTTCCTGCAGGTTGCTTGCTGACTTCCTATGCCACTGAGACACTCATAGTAGCAGTTTGTGGTTGCCTGCAAACTTATCTACCATCACACATTCTTGGCAGGGAGAAATGCAAGTGTAACAGCCGGTACAGTAAGTGTTTCTAACCAACGGCTATAGGCTAGTTCACTGTCTAGAATGATATTTCCAGCCAGCTCAGAATCCCAATGGAATGCCATGGGAGTTCTGCAAGAATTTCTGCTGAGGGTCCGTGACGGAATACGAGCAGACTCATCTGTGATCCAGTGTCCCAGTCTCAGGTAGCAGACTCATCTGTGATCCAGTGTCCCAGTCTCAGGTAGCAGACTCATCTGTGATCCAGTGTCCCAGTCTCAGGTGCTTAGCTTCCTGGGATTGGCCCTGCCTTGCCGCATCCATGCACTGGAAAAATGCTGCCGGAAGCGGATGGGTAGATATAGATACAGTGTAAATCTCAGGCTGACATCAAAGTTGTAAAAGGTTCTGGCTGCGCTCGGAGCAAAGCTGAAGAGGTGTGCTGTGTAGAGAACAGTTGACCAGCCGGTTTATATACTAATAATCAATCTACCAGGCAAGAAATGTAGAATGATAATTTTATGAATGTAACAGCTGCTTAACTATCAAGAGCCAGTTTGGAAGAAGTTGCGCCCCCTATTTTTCGTCTCAGATCCCCTGAAAAATAACTATTATAAAATCATTAGCAATCTGTCCAGTATTTTTCTATACATCCCCTCCCCCTGAAAATTTAATTGTGGCAAATCCTAGAATCATCCAGATCAAAGTTTTCCTTCTTTGATGTGTAATTAAAAGTAATTACTTCCATTGTTTTTTTTTATTTTTTAAAAATCCAAATTAAACATCTGCAATATTTGCTTCAGGTGTGAAGGAGAGCAGAGAGACATAAAATGGGAACGAGAGGAAGGGGGCGAAGAAGAAGGGAGATGGTTGTAGCATAAGCGACAGGATGAACAAAAACAGGAGACGTCTTTTGGTGTAAACGGTGGAAAAACAGACACACACACAGAAAAAATCAAAGGGCAGTTGGGTCATGGAGGGGCGACTGGGACGGGCCGGTGTGAACCTCAGGGTCTTGTAGTGTTTACAGTGGAGGGGGGGACAGACAGCACTGAATGCAATAATTAGGAACCGACAAACTTTGCCCTGCCACAGGATGTCAACCATCCTCCTACCCTCATGTCTCAAAATATCATGTCAGATTCCATCCATCCATTCATCTTCCAGCCAATTATCTGCTACAGGGGTTCTTTTCCCAGGAGGCACACAGCACAAGGTAGGGAACAGCCTGCATCAGATGGCAGTTAATGTCACTTTCACAACGTCAACGGAAGGTCATTCCAGACATAACTCTGCAGCGAACATTTGCTATGCTCTGATTTTGAAGTCTCAAGTCGCCACTATCCCCATGCACTCATTAAGCACTGGTTTACATACAGCAGTGTTTCCCAATCCAGTCCGCGGGGGCCCAAAGTCAGTTCGTATTTTTGATCTTTCCCAGCTCCCTGCCAGACAGTCCACATTTTTGCTCCCTACTGGGAACTAGGAGGGAGCAAAAATGTGGCCTGTCTGTGGGTCCCCAAAGAACGAATTGGGGACACACTGGTTCTTGGTATGTGTTTACATAGTGGCCAGCTTTAGCTGGAACGTTAAAAAAAATAAAATTAGGATAATAAAGGGTTTTAAAAAGGAACAGGTACACAGGAGCATAAACAGTATAATTGGGGATAAAATAATCAGCTAAAAGTGACTTTACAGGTAGTTATGAAGCATGAGCCTGTCCTTTAATTAGAACATTCTACTAGTGCGCCTGGCCATAAATGATGGGACGCTGCATCCAGAGTGGCAATTACTACATCAAGGAGGTCCTGCACTCCACAAATTAGCGTCCTATAGCCAGCAGAGGAGACCACTTAGCAGATAAGTCACTTATCTCGAGAGTCTCGTCAGCAGAAGTTCGAGTTATGGGGCCTCCAGGTACGGGCCGAGGAGGAAGGCTAATCATGCGGCTCAGGAAGGTGGCGACAGGCTCCCGCTTTTCAGGAAGTGTGGATGTTTCTATTTGGAGGCCAGAGATAGGTGATGCTGCCGGCACTCTGGGGAGAAGCAGGGCTGGAGAAACTTCAGAGGGCTGTGAGATACCGCCTTTCTGGACGAGTTCTGTTTCTTACTGTATTCCATGCTATTTAGCAGCAGGAGCTTTGATCCAGAATAGCATGGAGGTTCAGTGTAGCTTTGTACTCAAGGTTGGAGATTCAGATCCAACTGGGATCACATCTAGGCTTGCTGCAATCCTGTTCTGGACAACCAGAAGGGAAGATGGCTGAATGGTCTTCATCTTATGATGATAAATTGGTGATAATGTAAGACTCAAAGCATTTACAATTCAGGTGGATAGTTAGTTGAAGAAGTCTCCAGCGTATTCGTTCCAAACGTAAACGATAACGATAAACCGTGACTGAAGTTTCCAGACGTCATGCCGTAGAGTCGCGTAGTGAGCCAGGCAGAGTGTGAGACACATTCTGGGAGCCCAAGGACACGCTGGTGGGCCTAGGTCATGAATTTCAAATGAGCAGATGGATGGGGGAGCATCGTCCTCTAAAGTCGTCTCAAGTTATCCAAGCAGGAGCGGCAGCGAGCGGCCAGAGGAGAGGCCGTCCTCGCTCACCCTTTGGGCGTCCATTTTCCGAGGCCTATCTCATTGACATTTGCAAGGTTTATCGTATCACCGCCGTTATTCCCCATCCATTACATTACAGATCCTTAATCATCTGCGCTCCTGACATTTATTACCCCTGGACAGTGCAATAAGAGGGGAAAGGCTTGTACTGTTTCTCGTTCGTCTTGCTGTGTACCAAAATACATCACTTGCCATGGGGTAATTACATAAGTGAAAGGAATCCCCCGTCATTTCGAGTCAATATTCAGTGAAATTAATTTTATATAGCCGGTTTGGGTTGTTTGATAAGCCTCCATCCATCTGGCAGATTTATTCATTAGATCTTATTTTAGCTGCTACGATATATGTATTACATCATATTTTAACTCGCTGGCTAGATTTAATATATTTTATTTGCTGCTGTAAAATTCATCAAATTCTTTCGTCAATAGCACTTCTGGCCCCTTGAGTCACTGGCAGCGCCTCGCTAAGGCGCACCACCGTGAAACAGGAAGTCGGCAGGCGAATTCCTTCCCAGCATGACCTGCATGCGTGATTCCACGGGCGAATCTGGCACTTTGGAGTCGCAGCGTACCGGCTTCTCTCTGTCGCGTGGAGTCAGAGCATGGAAGGACACCTCGCTCTCGTTAGGCTAATTGCTCATCACCTCGTCTGGCTGTAGACTCAGTGCCAGCATCCGATTATCAGACTGCCACGTCCCACCTATCACCCCAGCTGAAACAACAATAATGTTTGCGTTACAAAATATGTTCAACACAACATCTCATGTACTATCAGTTTGTAGAATTTGCTTTATCTTGCCAAGAACAACATGACTTGTTTTATTCATTTTACTTGCTCACTATATTGTTAACTAAGCTACCTTCCTCACAGGTCATCTCACTGTCTATGAGAACCTTTCCAACTCGTACGCGCCAGACACAGACACGTTTTTGCTGCTGCCTCCATAGAATTTGGCTGAACACAAACCCTAAATACATAAATGTCAGAGTTCTAGGCCAACATCTATGCTAATACGCTATGCCAGCCCAGAGCTCAGCTCACATTATCTGAGGATTGAGGACGAGGCTAACCTTTGAAACGGGCCTTTAAATCATCCTTTTGAGCTCGGTCTCGCTGCATTGCTAGAGCCCATATCGCGAGGCTCCCAGCTGGCACCTTTGAGGAGACCACTCTAGCATCACCCTGTGTGCATTTCACACGTGCGAAGAGAAATTCGGGGACAAGGAGGCAGGAATTGGTGCACAGAGATGCATTGAGCAACGACAGGGAGCTGTCAGGAAAATTAGAGGGAGGCAGATTGCTGCACGCTGAAGGTCCTATAAGAGGGCATGAAGGCCAATGACAGGGAACAGCAGTGAAAGCGCCAATCACAGCAGGTCAGACGCTTCACTTCCTCATCTCAAAGGGGCCGTCTTTGAACTCTGCTGGGCTACGGACCTCAGAAGCATATCAATAATATCAAGGCCCCAGGGAAATATTCCCCGATGACCCGGCCCTCAGAACCCTGCCCTTCAAAGGGTTGTGACAGTACCCCAGTTGCCAGAACGCTTGACAATGTTAATGGACGCAAGCAGATGTTTTAAAACATTGGACTCCAATATTATTCCAGGCCTGGGATGGATTCTCATTAAAGTAAATGTTGTAATTGTGAAATTTTGTTCCAGAACAACTGTGAAGGTTTTTTTTGCAATATCTAATGCTTTGTTCAAAGAGCTTTTTGGTACTTTTTCGACAGAATCTGCAGTCCGACACATCACTGACAGCCCAGACCTGGTTGTACGATGTCAGAGAAGCCTTCTGATTTGCTCCAGCTGCAGTCAATTAGCTGTCCCCAGAGATTTCTATAGATTTATTCAAAGGCTTGTGGTCTGCCAAGGGTGATTTAGCTCTGACCAGGTTGTGAATCTGTTTTTTTTTTTACAGCGAGAGCTTATGAGGGGCCATTATTCATACAGAGGGGCCCACCTTATCATTAGCCAATGATACGTTTTGATTTGGTGAGTGACAGGGGAGGGGGCATTCCAGGGGCCAATCAACTTTCAGCTTTCAGCTAGGGATGTTGCCTCTGGGTCTCTGTATACACCCCTGACTCTGGGGGTATAAGGTGCAGGTCCGAAGGTGAGTGCCCAGCACACCCCAGGAGAGATCTTAGCATCACATGATCAAAACCAATGCGTAGTGCACCACCAAACGAACTGCATCATCACTGCACAGTGTGACAGCATTCAGTCTGGTTTATTATCAAAGCATTGCATTTGTGTATGTCTATAGTACTATTATTTAAAGGAGAATTGTAGGTGAATTTTAGGCTTTGATGGTTTTAAAAATAAAATCCCTCTGCTAGGATTCACAGCTACTCCATTGGTGGAATTTTATGAGCTTTTGGATAGAAGTCTCACATGCAGCCCATAATGCTAGGGTGCTAACTGCAGTTATTTTGATTTACTCCTTTAAAGCTTGCAGTCAATATGCAAACTGTAGCAGGCCATCAGGTCAAGTTCTCTCCTTTTCATTTATTTGTCCGTGCCACAAAAAAATGCGGAATTGCATTAATCTCCGTCATGTTTGCGGAAATGCGATATTTAAATTGATGCGATGTACATCTGATAGGTTTACCAGCATTGCCAAATTATGGACCAATGCATCTAAATATAAATGACATGTTACTTCCTGAATTTAAGTAGATGATTCCCTAATGGATCTGTTCTGTGTCCTGTCAGTTCGGTCTAAAGTTCTTCAGTCGCTTAATTCCCAAGAAGTGTTCAAGGGAACAGCACTATTAGCCAAGAGGCCGCTCTGTAACATCAGAGACTGCACACACTTTTAAGACTGGAATCACTCCCCCTGAAGAGGAACTGCCGAAGTTGCTGATTAGTACAAACATCTACTGGACAAAATGCTCCCCTGCCGGAGGTGAACTTCTCCTGAACCGATGTACTGGGAGCCTGAGGGACAACAAGGATCCAACGGCGGCCCGAGCGGGGCCTTTCCAGGAATGACACCACCTCACCTGACAAAACGAGTTAGCGAGGGAGCGGGAACAGGCTGGCAAAGGCAGAAAGGGGTGAGTCGGGCAGGCAAAGTGCCATTTAAGTAAACGCATCATTGCATTACGGCGATCTGACTGTCCGGCGAGTCCTTACTGTGGATGCTCACGAATCAGGTAGGCATGGCTGCCGTGAAGATTATCGCATAATCATCCCATCCAGGATGTACACCAAGTTGTGCTGCCAAAGAGTCTACAGGCATCCCACGACCCTAACCAGGATAAGATGCTGGAAGATAGAATGGATGGATGGATGGCTGGATGGATGGATGATCGCTCAACAAATACTGATGATCTAAATGATAAATCCTTTTTTTGCCATTTGCAGAAGTATGAGTACAGGTACACTGGAACTCTTCTCTTCGCCTACCCCATCTTCAGTGTTGGACATAAAGGTACAAATCAAGACCAAGGTTTGGTTTCTACCAACCAGTTGAGCATAAAGAATCACAGTAACAGATTACTCAGCTGGTTGCTGGTTGGTAGAAACAAAATCTTGGTCTGGATTTGTAATTTGTGGATCTGGAATGCTCAACATTGCCCATCTCACTCTCTATAGCTTGGGGGTCACAGTGCAGGGTCAGCCAGTGTGGTGCCCCTGGAGCTGGGGCTTAAGGGCCTCACTCAAGGGCCCTCAAACGTGACTGTTCTGCAGAGTCTGGACTCGAACCAGTGATCTTTCAATCACAGGCACAGAGATTTATCTACTGTAACAGAGATCTATTCCCTACTGTAAGCTTGTTCCATTTATAACAGTATTAATTGCTATTTATTTTGCCTTAGTAATTCTGTGTAGACCTATGGTCCTCTATAGAAGAAGCAGTACAGAAAATGAATGAATGGAAGAATTCTGTGCAGAACCAATAATGAACAATGAGTAAATATCTAGGTCCATCACTAGCTGTCGTATAAGGTACAAGACAGTTGGAGTGTATCTGTTGGCTGCTGGTGACGGAGAAAAGCCAATTCAGTAGCGAAATTGCAGGACACTCAAGCGTAAAGATGCTGTAAGGCTCGCATTTGTATCGCGGACTGTCCACAAAGACTTAAGCATTAATAGAACTCCGGAACGATACGGTCTGTTCAACTGGAAAGGCATCCAACTCTTTGTGGTTTTCAATGCCAACGCCAGAGCAAATCAAATCTGATGGGGGGGTCACAAGGGGGGAGGGGGCAGGGGGAAGGGCCATGGTAATAGTTGTTGTGGGGGGTTGACAGTCTGTCATCACACCCCGAGGAGAGACCGGGCATATTTGTTTTGGGGCAATTGATTAAAAAGTTAAATAAAAATAAAATTAAAGACAGTATCCTTGGAGGGTGGAGTTTAGGGGGGCATAATGACTCATTTGGTGGGGTATGCCCCCCCATGCCATCAACCCTGTGTCTTCTACCTCATTCCTGTATGAGCAATCTACTTTAAAATAACGAAATATTCCAGCATTTAAAGAATTATGGTTCGACATCTTGAAATATTAGCCGTACTCATTTCGCGAAGTGGTTTCTCCATTGCTGAACCGTTCAAGAATGTATCGAGAAAAGCTGTTTTTCTGCTACCAGCTTTTAGAGCGATGCTGAATGACATTTTGGCCAGGAAGAAACAAGACCAGAGACTACCTTCATCAGTGCCACTCGGTGATTACTCAAAGTGTGTCTTTTAAAGGAATGTTGGCCGTGACGTTATTTATAAAGTGTCCTCCACTCACCAGCTAAATGGATATGCAAATAAACAGATCGTCTTTGTCTTCCTGCCTAGCTTTTAAAGGACTTCTTCACTCCTAATTAATGACGACCAGCTGCCTCTTATCAGAGCTTAATTCGCTCGGATGGTATTTGAGTCGGCTGGACTGCAGAAGGGAGTGAGACGGCTTCAGGGATCTGGTTTTGTCTGGAGCCTTGCCGTTAAATACATTTCTGCATACCACTGCAGTAATGATTTGATACACATCTCCAGTTTATATTCCTTAATCTAGGAGGGAAAAGCCTTTTGCTTTTTCTGGACCTGTTGTTCTGAATGCTTGTTTTTCCAGCAAGGTGGATGGCGACCCCAGATTCAGCCAGAGATCGCACCTTTGTTTATGGACCCTGATGGCACTGGGGGCCTCAGTGCTGCCGTCGTCACTCGAGATGTTGCCCCCATCTTTCCGGGGGCCCCGCTGATGACGGGACAACTGAAAGCACCTGTCATTCGGCAGGCTTGGGGGTCTGCATTCCACCATGCTGCCATCCAATGAGAGGAATGTCTACATTTAAATAGCGAATTTAACAGGTTCTCTGTGACAGTTCTCTGTTATTCGGGGGTGTATACAGGGGTGGGGGCCACAGGGCCCACTGGTTTCAGCTGATTGGCCCCTCCCTGCTAATGATAAGGTTGACCCCTCTATATGAATTTTGCCCCCTCTTATGTCCCCCATCATCCCATAATGATAAATCGTATGTTCCTATTGGAGAAGGGGATTATGGGGGGAGGGGCCAGCAGAAATCTAATTTGCCCCAGAATTCCCGTGTCTGTCACTATTTCTAAACATTTCATTAACTAATGATGTGGTTGACTCTTCTTTATGGAATTTGACCACTGTTAAACCCCCCCCCCCCCCCCCCACATAAAAAAACCCTAGAATTGTCCCCTGCTGTCATTACTCTGAGGTAGACCCATAATGCTGAAAAGCAGAGTTTCCTGACCTGGTCCTCGGTGACCCACAGACGGTCAATGTAGATGCTCCCACCCAAGTCCCGTTAAAATGCGAACTGTCTGCGGGTCCCAAACGGACCAGATTAGGGACGACGCTGTCAAGACTCAAACACCAGCGAGTAGCTACTGAGACTAAGATCTCGGAAAGTGTTTCAGGATGACCGGCTAATGTCGAGTGTTCATCCCGCACGCTGGCGGCTCCACCTCCGCGTTCGATGGGCACCGCAGCGCACGGCTATCGCATCCGCAAGTGCCAGTCAGCATCACCGCGGACGTCCCTGCACGGTGACGAGTGGCGGTAGTCCAACTTAATCCGCACGGGGACTCGGTGACTCGGTATGACACACCCACTCAGACTGACAGCACGGTGTCTGAATGGGACCTGCTGGGTGGCCATCCCCCCCATCCCCCCACCCAGCTGTCACTCCCCAGGCCAGACTGTTTCCTGAAAATGGCAGGCATTTGTGTCAGCCGTCGCCAGCTTCCCGCCTTGTCGGCTCATTCGCGTAATCCGCAGCGGCATAGATATTTACCAGCAGGACCTCCCGCCGCGCCCGCCGCGCCCGCCGCACGCGTAAACATCACGGCTCCCACATAAATGTCTCTACCACACGCAGAACCTAAGGCGCAAGAAAATAACAAGCCGTAAAGGCTTGGCAGTGTGTGCCGGGGAATCCCAGATGTCAAGTTGGAATGGCGGTAAATTGCAGAGGACTCATCTTATCGCTACCAGGTGCCACACCCATTCAGGACGGCAACCTATTGAGTTCCAAGTCTGACTCCCAGCATGCACTGCTGCCACTAGGAGTGGAGTCTCCTGCTTCTCCATATTGGGATTCATGCTGTCCGGCATCCCCTTACCAAGATGGCAGGGTTCATGTGCTATCCCACAATCCCACGAGAGAGAAGGTAATGGACTCCAGGTGACGCTCTAACCCAGAAGTGCCCGCCTCAGAATAAAACCCGTGGAAAAATTTCCTGGAGAAACACAGAATGGAGCTTAAATGTTTCAGCGCCATCATTAATTCCGTAGGCCTCCATTTTCCAGGACGGGAGCTTTTATTAAAATTTCAAAGGATATTCCTCTGCTTAATGGATTTCACACCTTCATTCAATCCCCCCTAGGAGCTTCCAGTTTTACTTATCAGACTGTAAATATCTCATGGAAAATAGGGGTCCGTAAATCACTCACACAACATAGACACATGCAGGATTTAATTCAAGTGAAAGCAGACAGTGACTGAAGTTAAATTTTTTTTCTCACTGCCATAGAGATAAATGCTTCCGTTCCCACATCCTATCCCAATTCGATTCCGGCAGAAACCAAGAGTGGCTGGGAGTTGTCGGATGGTACAGACTGAGGGCTGAGGTCTGACACTTAGGACCAGGATTGTGATGCCCTGCAATCACAAAACTCAAAGCAGTCCTTCCTCCGTCATTACCTGCAGACACTGGCTGTATGCCTTTTAGGCAGAAAAATATAGTAGAAAATTCAGGCCTGAATATCTTCAAAGATTAATATACGCCCATCTTGCTATCTATAAAACAAACACGGGTAAATTTGTAACAGTGAAATCTTTTACCTTTTGAAAATTCTGTACAATGGAATTTATTAAAATCTTATTTTTTGATCCAGAGAAATAAATCTGCATATGTTGTGGCCATTTGTCTCTGTAGAAATGCTTTTATATTTAAAGGAATCGATGCATGTTCCTTAATCGCACTTAAAAGGAGTTAATAGATACTGTTTTTGAATTCTGTTGTTGACATTTTGTTCTCTTTACCTCACACTGGGTCACAGACATGCATAGAACATCCCCAAATTGCTTACATTTCTTCCCCACCCCCGTCCCAACAGGTTGTGGGTTCAAAGCCTATGGTTGGTAATGATAAGATTGTTGGGCCGTTTAGCAAGGCCCTTAATACCTACCGCACGCCGGATCCTCCCAGGTATGTTTCTCTGGACAAACCTCTGCTAAATTAATGCGATGAAATACGTATGTCGACTGCTCTCCCTTTGTCGGGCGAGAAATAATCATCACACCAGTCATGGCTCTGTCATTTTGTTATTTTATTTGCTTGTATTTCAATGTCCATGTCATAACACAACACGAGTGAGAGCAGAGGCAAAACCCCTTTACAATTTAACTCTGCGTCAATGCATTTCAATGAACGAAACAAATGTAAAACAGCTGAATGATATATATATATATATATATATCTCTTTAAACATGCCACATACTAATGCTGGTAGGTGAGTTTAATTTTGGGGGACATTTCAATACATATCTTTCCAACCCTGTCCAGGATATGTAGTTGGAAGATGGATTAACTGACAAAAATTACATTTGTTTAGAAAAATAAAACAAAGAAAGCGATAAAGTCATGCACAATCTCATTCTGTTTTATGCTAATCTAACCAACATAGCTGTTTTCTGGGAATAACTTGGCAGCTATTATATAACTATAGTATAATACAATTAACATGACTTAATTTTTCAGGATACTTTTCAAAGCTGTCTTATAGGACAATGTTGGGTACAAATATACCCTGCTTTTCCGCGAGCAGAATTATCTTAATGTTCGTGATAAATTTCAGCATACTCCTCAGAGACCAGCTGAGTAAGTCCATATACCTCCTCCGCTCATATTAGCCAAATCCGTAATAATGACCACTGTCCGCAATGCCATTAACTTCCTAGGTTTACCCAAGCCTGTCCATCCGTCAACCTGCTCAGAACGTAATGCTCTTGCACACTCCTTTTTTTTACCAGCACTTCATCGAAAAACAACATACTGCACAAGGTGAAAACACAATTTCACACCTGCCTTTACTTGAAGACAGAACACATGCTAATGCATCACATCAGCAACTCCACCTCAGGCTTACGTAAAAAATAACTTACAAAAAAAAAAAAACACTCTGTGCACTAAGTTCCACAAAGTTTATCTATTTCTCAAATAACTATCTCCTCTCCAAACCCAACTTGATTATTATTTCTGAAAAGTAGAACTTTGATCGCCCCTCTTTTCCAAACAAAAGTAATATTACACGAGAAATGGGCCGTCTTCGTAAACCTCTTTGTCATTCGCTAACTGGCGAGTTCTTCCACCGTAGCTGTGAAGATGACCCTCCAAAACCACGTTTCAGACCTCAAAGCATTCATCTCCATATTCCACAATGGAAAACAATAATAATAATACCAAACCAGAAAAAAACCTTAATGAGGAGTCAATTGAACTGTGAATATGCATCAAGAAAGGAAATCTGGCCTTTATTCTGAACCTTGCTACTTCTGTACTCCCGACTCCTGGTTCCACATCATTATCCCACTTCCTGGGCTTTACTTCACATTGTACCCGATTCCCACCTCAGGCTTGTCTTCCTCTACTTTCTCCATGGTGAATTGGATCTTCTTCTCCTCCCCAATCCGGGTCGCGGCCACCTCCGAGACGGGGCCCTCCCGCCTCGCCTCTGTCACCACCTCGGTGTAGGTGACGTCGGGGCTGGTTTTATGGCCCTTCACTGGCTCCCCGGCCTCACTGTCCCCCTCGGCGCCCTCCTGACCTTCAGCCACAGTCCTCTCTTTCTTCAGCTTGATCCTGAAGGTCTCCTTGGAGGGCGCTTTTTTGGCGATGTTCTCCTTGATGCGGACGCTGGCCTGGTGCATCTTCTCGCGGCGCTCAGCTGGCACGATGCGCTCGCCCAGGCTGCTGAACTTGGTGTTCAGGTTGTCCCTGGTCTTGCTCATGTTCTCGCGGGAGAAGGTCGCCTTGATGTTCTCGATGCCCTTCCTGCCCGACTTCTTGAGGCGGGCTGCCCGGGACTCGGCCTCTACCACCATGTACTCCTCGTCTGAGGAGAGGTCAGCCGGGGCATCGTAGGTGTCTGGCTCCACTGCCATCCCTGCCAGGCCCTCCCCTTTGGGTGTCTTGGTGACAGCGACGGAAGGGACCGTGGTTTCTCCCTGGAGAAAGGAGATTGGTAAGACTTGCCCCTTCATGAAACTACCATTCAGCTAGAATAAATCATATGCATACATCCTATACAATAATCTTATAGAGGAACAGATTGCATTTGCATTTCCTATAATTCCTATAATTCTTCAAGTCAATTTGATTTTATTTGATTCGACTCGATTCAATTCAATTCAATTTATTTTTATACAGCGCCTTACACTACAGAGTCACCCCAAGGTGCTTTACATGGATTTGCTGTGATTCATTCCTGCATCATTCATACAGAAACATGAGTTTCATTCCATTGTGGGCTCTTGAATCACGAATTGCTCAATTAGTTTATCAGCATGATTTAAAGATGTCAATACCATCTGCAAACGAAAGTTGTCACTAAATCATGAGTCAAGCATGATGTAGCTGTTACAGCAACAAGGAAGGAGACACGCCATTGAGCAACTGGCTGGGATCCATGCTGCCACCAGCCAGCGAGCCGTGATTTATTACTGTTTGCTGCTCCCTACGTCCGCACATCTATTTGTGTTAATAAAGTGGTAACATGAGCCCTTGGAGCAGTTATCTTTAATTTGCCCCCCCATTTGCAATCTTCTTCCTGGGGGCCTCAGTTCCAGGCAGAGTCTGGGGGTGTGGGGGCTCTCTGCGTTTGGACTCCATGCTGGTAATGGGAGGGTCATCGGGGGAAATCCCGTATTTGGCACCCAGACTCTGGCTGACCCTGATTCTTGATCATACATTGCTTTGGAAAAAAGTGTCTGATAAATAAATAAATGTGAATGTAAGGTACAAGTTGGGTCCCCCATGAAATAAAACCATATTCCCCTGTGGTCAATCATCACTTTCCGCTCACGTAGCGGTTCCACTGCCCCATGCAACCTGACCTGAAGGAATATTAATATGACAGTAAACAAAACAAACAGTACTGTAATAAAAATGCAACCATCCTTCAACCCAAAGAGGTGCTGCATGTGAACGCACAACATCCCCGAGCAGCTGCAGGATAACCTGCTATCTTCCAGACCTAATCCAGGGATGCATATGCAGCTTTTTGCCACAAACATACTGCATGTACAAAGCCATCGGCCTAAGTGGCCATTCTCTACTAATTCATTTTTGACTCCAGTGAAAAATGTAACCTGCCATATAGGTTTTATGTAACACATGGATGAACAGATGCAAAAGAGGTCCTGTAAATAATAAATGTTTAAAATTTTGATGTCCAGCCAATGATTAAACATTTATCGAACCCTCGCTAGATCAATTTGATTTCTGATATCATGAGACAGAAGCTACAATAACAGACGCATTTGCTCCTTTAGGGAAATGATTCCCAACCCTCCTGTCTCCCTGGTCATTCCACATGCTACATACTTGATGCTACTAGTCTATTGAGTACCAAGCTTAACTAAGAACCACAAAATCATACTGAATAACTACTCAGTACCCTAAAACTCTGATTGTGAGCCCTGCTCTCTTATCCCATCTTCCGTATTTATCCTCTTCCTTCTGCACCTTTTTCGAAGCACAATTAGCAGATATTCCAGGTGTGACTCAGTACTTTTTCTAAAGGAATGTCATGAGCTCAGGGTGTAAACCCCATAGAGCTGGATGTGTGGATATCCACAAGTCTTAGCGTCTGTCATGATCAGCCACTGGGGTCTTGGAGGCTAAACCCTGGAATTACCACTCCTTCCATCAGCTTTCAGAAAAAAAAACTATAGAAAAGCAATCAATCCCCAGTAAAGGATTTTCCAAGACATGCCATCCTCACTAAACTAGGTGATTAGGACCCTCATTTTAAGCGAAGAATCTCCAACACCCTAGTCAAGCAGAATGATGAAGTTCAATGCCTGCAACTGAGGTTGTTAGCTAATTATCTGCTGGGTCTCCCACAGAAGTCTTGATTCTGGAACAAATTTTGGGACCATGACAAAGAGAAAGTCCCAGGGAACGGGCAGATCTGTCCCATCAGATAGGCACAAGACTGATATTAGTTTTCGTGCAGGCAGCACATAACCTTTTTCTGGGCGGCAGTTTATCTTGCGTCTTCTTTGGCGGCAGGGGCATTCCACTGTCTAATAATAGCCCGGCTGTCACAGCGCTAGCAGCTGAGAGCGCTGGACGCTGCCCGTCGACTATTTGCCTTCAGAAACTGGGCGCCCTCAGGCTCCCTTGAGCTTCCCTACGCTGTCCGAAAATCTTTGAGAGTTGTTGTCCCTAATCTCAGCGGTCAGCTGAGGACAGCTTTTAGGGAATGAGACGTATTAGCTGTGGACCTCATTAAAAACTGTGGCATGGATTTAGTGCCTTGCGTTCCTGAACCGCAGTTGCTCGCCCTTGGTGATAACTGCGAAGATCTTCAAGCGCAGGAGCTTCAGTTTTGAGTCTCTCTCTATCTCTTAGGAATTCCAAGTCCAGCTTAAGTGAACTCAGTTGTATGTTCTTCGTGTCCCTGTGGCTATTATTTTACGCAAAGAAGGCCATTCCATTTTTGAGATTTGAGAACAGGATTGTGTACCTATAGAAGAAAGTACTTTTGCTAAGAGAAATAAAATAGTAAATGACATATTTAAAGCAAGCCAAAGAGAGTTTGCTTTTGAATGTATGGAGGCAATATGGGACTGACCTGATAGATGACGACTCGGAACTTATTCCTGGTCAGAAGCTCATTCTGGGTGGTCTCCACCTTCTTGACTCGCACATTCTGCTTCTCCACACGTGTGCGCACGTCCTTGACGTTGGCGCTGACCTTGCGGGTCTTCTGCAGGAGCTTCTCCACCGTGCCGTTGGTGGTGGTGTGGTCCTTCGCTAGCTTGAGCACATCACCCTGGATGTTCTTGATGTTGTTCTCCAGCTCCAGCTGCCGCTCCTCCATGCGCTGCTGGCCCGCTTGCACATTGTCGATGATGCCCGCGACCCGCTCCAGCAAAGACAGAATGGTCAGGGCGCTGATGGGCTGGCCCGTCTCATCTTCCACACCAGTCAACTCCAGCTTCTCTGGCACGACTGCCGTGCGGACCTTCTGTTGATCCATGGCTGATGAAAGTTCACAAGGGTTTCAGGGAAGACAACCTCACAGGAATCACAAATCCAGAGCGCTGTCCTTTGCCTGTCTGAGTTTGATCCTGAGTCTTATATACCTTGGGTCACAGTAGGGTATATCAGATAGATTCCACTACTACCGGTAATAAAAGGCAGCCCGTGGGGCACTCTCGGAGTGACTCTTGCTATAAACCCCAACTTAGATGGGGTCTAGTGCAGAAGAATGAAGAGACTCCGCCCACTCTTCCCATTGATCAGAAAGGGAACCATACAGAGTCGGCTAGGATATGTCAGGGAACAAGGGGTCGCTGGAGACTCACATACACTTCATACCTATAAATACATTTTGAAAGCTAACACTAGTACATTTTTGGAAGATGGATCACAGAGATAATGGAACCCCCGACCCCCCCCCCCCCATCAGCCCTTCTATGTTAGGCTGACTTGGTTTCTCACTTCACTGGCATTTCCCCATTACCACAGGATACATGTGTGAGTATTCACTCTTAGCCAAATGACTGACTCACCCCTCCATATGTAATTCTTTCACAGCAACAACTGTGAACATAAGGAATTACCAAATGCTTTTAGTCAAGGTTGTGAATTTTACCCTCGCGTTTCATCGCCTGAGCCTTCTGATTCACTCTTATCTCACACTTCATACCCAGAGAATAGTGCATAACAAATGATGAAGGCATATTGGACCTGTTGGTTTAGGGTCTGGACTGACAGAATGAATATGATATTCTGACTGGCATAGTCCAGGTCTTAGAATTATCTTTCTGTTGACCTCGAATGTTTGAGAAGGCTTTTCATGCAATGAACCGCACAAGCCAGCCTAGGTTCGCTATATTTTATTTTTTTACACAAGATTGTGATTTTTTTTTAAAGAAGATGTTTCATGTAATGCACTGAGTGCAGTGGCTTGGAGAAGGTGTTCAAGGCCATAGACGCTGCTGAGAGATAGGCTCATACTGGGGTACTGTAATCCACAGCATGTGTCCTAGGGGGACTTGCAATGCTATTGACGTAGAAGATAAATACACTGAGAATAGCATTCCTACCACAAAGCCCACTCTGATAATGCTGCATGAAACCTACATAGGGGACCCCATGGGTTTATTCTCCCCATTGCAGGTTTTAAAATATCTAAATGTCGCACCCAGGCTGGCGAGTATATAAACTTGATGCGTTGCAATGATAGACGGATTACGCTACATTAGCCATTGGTCGTTTATCTGCAAGCGCCGATGGCCCGGAGAAAATGGCCACATTTTATTTTTATTCTTCCCAAAGATGCACGGCCCCCAATTCACCCTGGCAGCTGGCGGGAATCTGTACGTTCGGGATGGCGGCCTTTCTGAAGTGATGCGAGAGAATCGCATTTTTATGTGAGTGCGAGCTCACGAACCTCGACGTGAAAGCAGGGACACCGTTCAGGTGGCAGCATGTCATCAAGTGGGGCAGCCCTTGTCATGCCCCGAGGTATCTTATCTCACTACATTATGGGATATATTCAGGTGAGCCTGCCCTGTACACCTGCTTTGGCGTGCATGGCCTCAACTTTACTGGCTAAGGCTACATTTTTCGCGAATGTGAAAAAGTTGTCCCTGGTGAGATAAAGGTTGCCTTCTTTCGAGTCAGTTCCTGATTTAGAGAACAATGTCTTTTCCTCCCACAAAGACGTGCAGCATGTTGGACCACAATCCACAATTAATCCTCAGAGAAGGAGCAGGGGCTACACAGATTATAGCAACCTGCTTTTTGCCTGGAAGTGAAAAATGTATCTACCCAATGCATTAAAAATACATACTATTTAGGAACTAGTTAGGAACAGACATTTTGTTCAGCTCATTCCATTGCAAGGAAGCAATATATAATTAATGTTTGTAGCAAAATTTTATACCGTAGAAAAAAAAACAGTAGAATACCAAAATGGTTAGCTGGTCATTTGGTCACATGACCCTGTGTTGTCATCGCGTCTATTGTGTATTTTTTAATGTCACATTTTAACAGAATATGAGGTCAGGGTGCATGTCACATTGTGGAACACGTAAGTCGATGCCGGCTAAAAAAGCAGGTAGTTGCTTACCCGGGGGGGGGGGGGGGGGAGGG
>JAODUD010000082.1:2166861-2182716 GCA_026784285.1 Stomatorhinus walkeri
CGCTACACCACACCCCCCCCCCCCCCCCACCTACCTCGTGATGCACATCACCACGGCGACAATGATGGCGATCTGCACGGCTCCGATGATGGCGGCGATCAGCACGTAGTGTAGCTTCTGCCCGCTCGGCACCACGTACAGGATGTTGAAGTCCTGCGTCTCGTCGCACTGCGGGCCCTTGTACCCCGAGTCGCATCTGAGGATGGAGACGGAAAACATTCCCTTGAGCACCACTGCCTCCTCACCCCCACCCTTGCTTTAAACCACCGAGGATCAGAACATGAGAAAATAGTTGAAATTTCTGCAAAAAAAAAATAAATCTGGTAGAATTAGCTAAGATTTCATGGCCCTTCCTCGGGGAGACTGATGACACTGTGACCCGTCTTTATCAACCACATTTCCAGGAGCAGAAGCAAAGAAAACACAACAGCAGACATTTAAGGATGCAGTTCTTTCACGTTTTATAGCGCCAGGTCATACTTTCCTCTTAGGGTTTTACAAAGAGGCTAAGAGATGAATGAGAGAATGAGTGAGTTTGCTGCTTGTGACAAAGCCCCAGCGTTCCCCAGACAGCGTTTCGCTGGAGAGGCAGCCAGCTGGACTGATAATGCACGTTTTCAGTCGCATTCATATATTATAGCCACCATTATCCCCTGACCATATGTACTCAGTCTATAACGTGTAACACAGCAGCATTCCTGACAAATGCCTTCCTATATCCACACTGTACAGACATTCCTCACGACTGAGCCAGTGCCAGAGCATTCACCCAGTCCAGTTCCTCTTTTTCTTTTTCTTTCTTTCTTTCTTTCTAATCTACTTTCAGCATAGCTGCTTCGTGTTTTCTGGTGAAAATGCTCCTATTGCTGGAGGGAAAAAAAATCAAGGTCTTATTTTTCGCATCCTTTGCCTGTGTTTATCCTCCGCATACCTCTAAAACATCCAGTTAGGGGAATTGGCGGATGACTGTGTGTGGCATTGTGTGCCCTGACATGGATTAGAATCACTGACCAGGAAGGTGCCCTGTCATTCCTGGGAAAGATTCCTGCCTCATTCTGACCCTGTACTGGATATGTGGCTGTAGAAGTAGGATGATTGGATGGAGGGATGGATGGATGGATTATTTAAGTGAATTGCTCTGCAAATTATACAGCATAGTAACCGGTAACTGAGGGGAACACACAGTAAATAGCAAGGTATAATTTGATCTGAACTTCACAGTGAATGCTTTTCATATGATCTAATTCCGAGAATTATTAAGACACGGCCACCATCTCCTGGCGTTTAATCTCAAGCTTTGTTCCAATCCCTTTGATGATAATGCATCGTATCTCAGTTAGGAGAAGTACCGAGAGACTTTCTAAAGTGGAAAAGCCTCAGTAGATGTACTATATTATTTGTTGCATCAGACATGTTTGAATTGCAGATGGAGCTCAGTTTGACATCTGGCAAACATGTTAACACCAAAGGCAAATGTGTTGAAATCACGTTCTTTAGCAGTTTACAATAATTATGATTTATGGTTTTGAAATCACAGTGATGATAATGATCCATTTATTTTGTAAAATGATCCGCTACATTACGTAAAACTGGGCTCTAGATATAAAGCTTCCAGATGTGAAAACAGAAATCTTTTCCGCTTAAAACAGTGCAGACAGCCACGGATAAAGGTAGGAGAAGGGGCATCCCAACTGCGGAAATTATTTTGGCATTTAATGGATATTAATGGGGGGGATTTAGTGATCTACGGAGAGCAGGCTGGCAGCTGTGATGCTTGAGAGAATTCAGCAGGAATTAAATCCAGCTGTAGTAGTGTTCGCGTCCCACGATTCTCACGATATTCACCGTGAAGGTGGCGGGAGACCTTCTCGGCTCTGTGGCTCGCTACGTTTGCCAGGTGACAGAAAGGCATTTAACTGGGAGCCCCACAAAGACGGCACCGCGTGAGGAAGGACGCCCCCACCGGCGCCGAAACGAGCACTCACCGACAGGTGGCGATGTTGTACTTGATCTCGCACTTGCCGTGCACGCAGAAGCCGGCGTAGCTGTCGGAGCAGGGCGTCGGGTTGCCAGGGTACCCGTCATCCTGTTCTGTAGTGTCTGCGGGTACAAACACCAAGGTCTCATCACAGACAATCACTGACTCAAAGGCTGTGCCCTTTACAGAGCAACTGATACTGATGCTGGGTAACCATAGCAACTTCATCCAACTGCACCTTCTTTCCAACTGCATAAACTGCCATAAATGTTGTAAATTATCTCAATTATAATTGCCATTAAAACAAACATAGCAGCATATCAAATATAATGGGGCATTCAGAATAATACAATTATGAATAACTTGGGAAAAATCTTTAGCTATTTCTTAATAATCCCATTTTAAAATGTTGCGGGATACTTAGAGCAGAATTGAGACTTCGACATGTTATCGATTTTTTTGGGCAGCCGAGATTTAGGTAGAACATGATTCACAGATGTTCCTGAGATCGGAATCGCAGGACCAGGAAACTTCATAGGATCGTGAGACATCTTTTCTTTTGAAATAGTGCAGATGTGAGTCCGCGGGCGATTTCACACAACCAGCCGCATCATTCTCGCTGCATGCATGCTAAACGATCCTGAATATCATTTATGAAAGTCTGACAGGCGCAGAACAGAGTAAGAGCTAAATCCAGTCCAACTTGACCCAGGAGCAGGCATCGGGTGATAAAGGAGGTGAATGGCAGCTGGCCCGTCTTCCCAGGGCGTGCAGTGCCTCCCGCTGGCCCTGCTGCTGTATCTCGGGGTCACTGTGGCCCCGGCCTCCGGCCCACAGCGACACCGAAACAGCCGTGTCACCACACACGATTCCACTCCTAGAAAGCCTATAAAATTAATGGCCTTTCTAACAGGCCCGTAGCCAGAAATATATTTCCTCTCTCTGTAGATTTCGCCAACCTGGGGGGGGAGTCTTCGAACTGATTATTTTACCACATTGCTAGGTGTCTGCTTTCTATATACATAAAAATAGCAAAAAAAAATTAATGACCAAGCATGTGCCCTGGTTTTCAATAATAATATTAACGAGCAGGTTTGATACTGATTTTTAATAACTCCTTCTGGACTTGTCAATTCAAACATAATTTACTGGTAATTCGATGATACCTGACATGTTTTCCTCGTATACAGAAAGCAAGTGAGAGCAACAGGAAGTATTAGAATAGCCACATAGAGGCGCCATGAGCAACAGGCACTCCTCTGCTGTTTGCTCGCGAACCCGCAGATCGGAAAACAGGCTCGTGAACTTCCGAAAAAGACGCTGGGTGGCGTGGAGATGAGCATGTATCCATCTCCATAATGAGCCTGTTTGCCAAATTATGTAATTCAATCACCGCTTTTTTTTTGTTAGTGTTAATTAACTGGGAGCGCGTAAAACACGCCCTGCTTATCAGGACCAAGGCAGATGGACACAAACGTTCTCCTGGGTCACTGTCAGGGTTCTGGGTGTGCCTGGAACTCTGTGTCAGGATCATAGTGGGTGAATAATTCACACATGCTCTGATACGCCCATGAGTCACCGCTGTCGCCTGCGAGGCAGCGGATGCCAGGGCACGGCCCTGTTTTACGAGGACCGGTATACGAATCCCAGAGCTGGCTCAGAACATGGTCACCATGCCGGCTTGAAGCCCCGCCCCCTGGAGCACATTGCCTTGTAAAGGCAGGAAGCTCTGACCCCTGCCACCCCCGCGTGGCACTCTAGAGGGCGCTTGCCACAACGCACCTCAATGGGCATGCTAGAAAGTAATGACACAGTGAGCCTAGAGCACAGGAAAAACACGCGCCAGTGCGCCTAAATTCAGACTCAGCATTCAGACGAGCCTTTGCGTGCAGGCAGTGAACGGCAGTGTGAGCGTTTCGGGATGTCTTACCCATAATATCAGGCTTCGAGAGATCGCCGTCTTTCTTCCCGAACTTGTCTGAAAGCAGGGTATAAGACAGTTCAATGACCAGACATTTCACCTCACATTTGTGCAAATCGTTCACAGTCGTTTGAGAACATGAGAATCACATCACCCCCTACTGGCCATTCATAAAAGCGCTGGGAGTTTATTTTCACAGAAGCTGGGTTATTATGCATGGGGATGATGAAAGCATCACACTGGACATGGGGGAGGGATGAGTTTATTATCCTCAGCGCGGCACACATGACCACACAGTTGGTTTCCCTGGTGATGGCGTTAGGCCTCCTCTGTTCACGACTTGTCACAAATATGGATGGCGGGACAAAGGATCGCCAGGGGAAGGAGTCGCTTCTGGGGTTTCAGAATGACCATGCGGGCACCGGCCGCCCTTGGCGCACACTGCCTGTGTTTAATGGCATAGACTCACTGCAAATTTCTCAGATTAAATGCCATTTCAAAGTTCAGACAAAACCAGACTGACGCCGGCCGTGGGTAAAAAACAAAGAATTATTTATCCCACATGAATAAAACATTAAAGTACATAATCGCAAATGTTACTGAGTTAACTGAGTCGTGCCATATAGACCATCAACCAAGTGGGTATGAAGCGTGTCTTTCGCAGTGTCTTATAGACAAACACACACACACACACACACACAGTTCTTTTACCATTGCATTGTGGGCGGTTTCATCGATCTCAATGAAATTAATGACTTCAAATCCAAAACAATAAAACACAAAAAGAGGTGAAAATTGTTAAAATACAGAAGACTTTGGCAAAGAGGGTGTTTCTTTTGTAGAAACGTCCCACAAGGTCTGTTTCTTAGGAGTTACACCCACATATCGGCACAGCATGTTCACACAAGAGGGATGTAAAAACATGTGTTTGAGGTAATAATCACCTCCCTGGGGGGCTGATTATACTATAGCTTAATGCCAGGAATGCAGGAGAAGCTAAACAACATAAACAGAACACAGGTTAGAGCAGGGTTCTTTAAATCTGGACCTCGATTCCAAATCCGGCCTTGTTTTCAGTTCTCCCAGGAAGTTAGTTTAATAATTATTGATTGTGATTAGTCAGAGGCTTCACACCTGACTGACAGGTAAAGGAAGCAGTGCTCGGACCTCGAGGGCCGGGATTTTAATGTCCTTGTGTTAGAGTATGATCCCATAATTCATTAGCTACTTTTGTGAAACAGAGCCTAGTTTGATACACTCAGGGCCCTTTTAGAAAGGCATGGGGTTTGGGAAACGCATTCAGGAGGATCATGGGGTTTTTCTGATGACGACACAGATGCACTTTTAGAATTAGGTGGAAGAAGAGGGGGAGCTGTTGTGTCGTCCATCTTGGGAATGAAATTTATCACTGTTTGCCACATTAATTGAGAAGACTAGTGGGGATGGAGTATTTGCAAATCTGTAAGTTACAGTTCTGATAAAAGCCAGGAACAGAGGTCCACTGGGTTGGGCTTTCACTTTAGGACAGTCTGCAAAAAATGCAAACAATCGGCCCCTGCAGGGGGACTGGAAGAGAAAATCAGAAGCGACTAGGAGGTGGAAGGATGAGAACGAACAGTCGATTTCGGGGCCGGATGATGCCATGTACTGGCAGCCGAGACTGTAAGGGGGGGGGGGGGAGGGGGGGGTTGTGGACTGGTGCCCAGACAGGAAACAGAAGCGAAATTCACACAGACGCGTCTCTCCATACTAGAAACAGACATCCCGGCTTGATGTGGCCCACAGTTGTCCTGATAGGCCGGGAAGACAAGTGACATCGCTCTGCATGCAAATGAGGAGCAACGGCATGAGTAAAGCAGCCAAGAGCGAGGGGACGTCAACAAGAAGCTGCACCTCCCACCCGCCTCTTTGCAAAGCTTAAGCTCTCTAGGAGGGCCTGCCGGTTCTTCTTTTCCATTACGCTCTGTTGCTTGATTTGTGCGGGAAGTCGCTCTGTACAATGCGCATTGTTTGGAGATAGTCCCCGCTCATCGGGTGGCTCGGAAGTCGGGCGGACGGCGCACCAGATAAAAAGATCACAGAGCACTGGAAAAGAAGGCATGCATGAGAGCGCAGACTGGGGGGGGGGGGAATGAAACGTTAACGTGGCACTTTGATTGCTCGGGGGAAGACGACGCTATCATAACCTCGGGGGTTATAATGCGGAAACCCTCCATGTTTTGTTGGTCACGCAGTATAGCCAGTCGTAGGTGCAGGGAACCACACACGCCCTGATGATAGGAAATAGCTGGAGATGCCTCTGTTGTTATTTAACCGGCATTTTGCGGTCGACGTCAAGCTGGGGTGCGACGGGAAACGAAAGGGAACTCTTTCCACCTGACCGTAATCTCCAGAAGCACAGAGGAATACTTTTGTTCAAAGAAACAAAGCACGCTGCCAGTGGGGTGGGTGCTTCTCTTGGCAATGACAGCAGCCTGGCAGGTGGGATCATGTTAGAGGGGATAAGAGCCTGGCATTACTGCCAGCCTGGGGCCCCAATACTCATGGTGACGCTCGCAACAACGCCAGCAATGCTGCTCTCTTCTGCCCTCTACAGGAAACAATGGCAATAGCCGCTCTGCTCATATAGCACTCTTTCCCTGACGTCTGAAGCAATCGAGCTTCTCCCCCAGCATGCCACATAGCATCCATGTGGCACTTGCATGTACAATGACATGGTGGAAAATGCTTTCTTGGCTAAGGGGAAGTAGCTCCCCATGCTAGCGTAAAGACACAGCACTGCAACAGGAGATGCACTGGATCCCAGTGGTAAATCATGACCAATGAAAAAATGGGCTCAGCCAAAAGTATATTTATGAGTTTTTAATTTAGGCTGATAACTGAACTGTCACGAATTGGTTGGTTAGGGGTAAAGGTCTGACACATTTGTGTATACAGAGCCCCTCATTATTAATTTCTGCTATGTGGAACAAAGGCTTCGCCTGTGCCACAGTTTCACAGCGAAAATGCTCTCTGACGTCCGTTTGCTTGTGATTTATAGGTTAAATTATTCAGGATGGTCTTTCGAAAATAAAATACATGCAAGGTCAGCCTGGGCTCAGCCTGAAACCATAACAAAGCTAACCAGAGAGTGACTCAAGTTTGTTGGAAAGTTGTTTTTTTTAATTGAGGTATTTTTGGTTTTTTATTTGCCCTTATGTAGATTAAAAAGTACGATTTTTAAGAATTTTATCCTCCACCTGTTCGAGCGTTTAATATTTAATCTGATACTTGAAATGCGTGAAAAAAGATGAGATCAAAACCTGTCAAAAAAAACCAACAGCCAGATGAACCTGGAGCAAAATGTAGAGCTTTGACATATCAAAGTGAAAATGTACTCAAAGAAACCCAGTCATGGGTGAGCAGCAATGGGTGCAGCAATAGCAGACAAATGCATCACCCATTCATTAGAACCCAGGTGTTATTAATGCTAATCATTCTCCTATACTGAAGTAAAAGGCCTCATTGCATGAAGTTAATATGGGTTTGAGCTAATATGAGTCTGCTAATGCTAAGCTGATGCTAAGCTAACGCTAACAATGCAATTAATATACATCCTGAGAATTAAAGTTCCCCTTTCATGACAGGAGTGGTATGTTCTATTCCTAGCACTCTGGACCTGGATGTGTCTGGAAGACTCCCCAGCTCCAAAACCCTAGCTCTTAATCTCATTTTACCTCCCTCCGTAACTCCACCTGTTTCTGACACTTCTCTACTCTTAATGTCAAACTTTATGTTTCACTTTATTCTTACATATTTCCTTTCACAACAGTGGAGCTTAATAGGAGTGAGTGGCAGTCCTTCACTACATCATCTATATGACAAACAAAATGGTGTGTGAAAGAGGGAATGAGAGAATGCCCGGAATCAACAGAGGAGAGGAACTAAACGCTCTTGAGTAAGACAAGAAAATCCTTTTGGGGTTCAAGTTCGACTTACTGCCCAGTCTCCCCAAACATGCTAACATTACAGAAAACAGTGAATCAAAGCAAGGTGCAAACATCGGTCAGTTTGGTTGCTACGTATGAAGCCCGCTACCCGTTTGGTCAACTTCCCCAACTCCAAGAAATATGGCAGAAAGACTCTCACTTTTACTCATCGGGTGGTAATAAAAGCACTTCATAATCAGAGAAAGATGGAAAGGTTTCCTATTAACATCCACAAACCACACTGCTTCTCTGTGTGTTCTGAGCCGCGAGCCCTCGGCACTCACAGCAATCAAAGCCCACTTTAAAAAGGTCTTTCACTGGCTGGTGAAAAAAAGCCTTCTTTCACTTTTTTCCCCCCCTTTTCCATTTATTATGATCATAACGCATTATTTAACACGCACTTTCGTTCGGCTCTGCTGGGGGAAAAAGGCACAAATAAATAAACAGGATTAAGAGGCTCCGCGGTCATGTGGCTGACAAGGCTACATTCTAAATGCCGACGTTTCTGTGCGAGTCGTTTTCGGTTTGAACGTCACATGAAGTCACGTGCCCGGTAACCCAAGGGTAGCTTCCTCGTCAAAAACACGAGGCGATGTTTTCCAGGTTCCTGTTCTCCTGCACCGTCATCCTTCGAACCCGGCACAGAGGATCAGGAAACGTTACCTCAGCTAGCTGCCCTAACCCCTTCATAGCTGACAGGAAGTTCCATCTTCGAATGCTCCCTATGAATCAGACCTTCCGTTGATTAAAAACAGGATTATAGCCTGTGTCGGATTGGGGGGGGCGGCTAATAAAACTGAGAGAGGATGAAAGAGGAGTATTGGAGATGGACGAAGAAGCTTGGGATGAATGGATGCAACAGGTTTCCAGGTCAACAGATGTACATCTGTGATGAGGGTCACAATAAATTCTACATATTTGGTTTACAGCTGAAATATAGATGATTTAAGCTCTACAGGGGGCTTTCCATAAATTTTGTGATGTAACTAATATTTGTGGTGAACCCCCGTGGGTCCGTTTGAGTTTCCTTAACCCACTGCTCAGGGCAGCCTTTTAGATCTTGGTTCCTGACCCAGGAATATTTCACTCTTCATCCTGTTTGAAAGGCAAATATTCCTGTACCTTCTCAACAATCAGTCTCTGCATGAAAGAAGGTGAGTTTTTTTTTTTTTTTTTTGCTTTTCGGTCAACAAATGAAGCAAAAGTCTTTGTTTTGTTGTCATGGTGACGTCCCTGTGTTCTCCACTGCCCCCAGGCAACATTTTTGACCAATTATTAGTGTTGTCTTCTGTTGAAAGTCTGATAAAGGTAGCCTTATTAATGTTTGCTTCCCCTTTGGTCTTTGAGGTGCTCCAGCCGTTTGTTTGCTTGCCTAACCACCCCTCTCTCTCTCCCCCCCCCCGAATTCCATTAACAGACTTACCTAGACACCTTCCAAGGTGTTTGACATCAATCTGCTCTTGCTTCAGGCAAGACGCCTCGCGGACGAGGCAGGGGTTGTTGTATGAGTTTCCATCAGTGGCACAGACAGGGTTCTCATTGTGTCCGCTGCAGTCAATGTTGCAGATGCACCTAGAACACGGAGACATTCCCCAGTCGTGAGCAAAAAACAGTGGGACCCACTCAGAGCAAAAGAAAGTCTTTCTGTCTTCAGGCCATTGGTGAGTTATTGTTGTTGGGTTTTTAGTGTTAAAGGATCTGTTTGCCATTTGTACTCAAACAAAGTGTTTGGAAAAATAAATGGAAGTGAATGGAAAGATCATCTCAGGTACTAAACTTGAAAAAATACTTTCAGTGACCACTCTCCCCCACAAAAAAAATATTAATATTTTCCATACAGAGCAGTATCCCCAGCTGGGCAAGCAATTCCATACCCTTATGGTACAGTATCTGCAAACACCTGCCCTGAGCAGTTCACTAAGGCTTTCACAAGACCAGCTCTGTACGAAAATATGCATTTTAATCCTATTTAAACTGCTGTGCTGGAAACCGCAGGACAATATGGCTATGGTGAAAGAAAAGGGGGGAAATGTAATTCAATTACAGACGAACAACTGTTTCATGCGCTGTTTTAAGAAAAATTGAGCTGGGACTCTGTGGGTCCTGGAAGCTATTCAGAACTCAGCAGAAACCCAAAACCAATACCCACGGGCTTGCATCGGGCACTCGGTACCCTCAAACACACAATCTTTGGCCTGCTTTGGGACACTACCATGCTGGGATGGGAATATTCTGCAAGTAGAGCAGTAATACATCAATGGCGCTCATGAAGGGGTATATATGAATTAATGATGACCCATCTGAGAGTCCCAGCTTCGAGGCAGAGGATGGCAGCACTCACCAGATGTCCTCTGAGTCTTCGTCGCACTCCGCCCCGTATTTGCAGGTGCCGCACTTAGTGAACTTCTTCCCTGTTTCCACGCCCGATGCATCGTACTCTGCCGGAAGACAAGGGGATTGGAGACCGGGAATTACAATTATGACTATCGGGTTTCTGGCTGTCGTTTTTTTTTTCCCTATGGGGAGGGGCTTGTAAGACCTGGGGGCAGAGCAAAGTGATATGAAGACTGCATTCATTGGCTGTACCTGTACCTTGCCACCAATCATCATTTCAGGCCGATTTCTGTTCCCTTTGACCCAAGAAAAATGCGCCCAGACCCAACACCCATGTAATTCTCTCACTCATTCAGGATTCTTTAGTTTCTGGCCCTCTATCGTTTCCATCAATCCCATCCCCACTCTTATCCTCAAATGACATCCCCACTCCCTCCATCCCCGTGTAACCTTGTTCATCTTATCACCGGTTCCCACCAGCATCCTGAGAAGCCCGCTAACAATTTCCCTGCCGACAGTTGTACTTTGGGGAAGGGCGCCCACACTTCTCCCCAGCCATGACAGTTGAAAAGGGTCTATGTCTTTTTTAATCCATAAATCGTATTACCGAGGCAGAATGAAAGGAAGGAGCACCAGTCGATACGGAGGACTGGCTTTTTAATGCGTGTTATCTTCAGAAATGAAGACAGCTCTAGAAAATATATTGTGAACTAGAAGCTAAAGGTCATCGTAGAGGAAGTTTTCCTCATGCAGAAGCCACGACCCACAGCATCCATCCTACACACCAACCAACGGCCAACTTTGACTCCAGAGTAAAAGGTCTACACTTTTAAGATCTGGTTCCTTTGAAAACACATGATCACTTAGATCATGAGGTCGGAGGACTGCAGGTGCCTTTACTTCCTCAGAGGACCTTATAAACCTGGTGCATGTGACGTTTTGGTATCAGAACACAGACGAGTGTGGTGCCAGGATGCAATTTTATGCTGCACAACCCAAAGACTGCCTGAGGCTAGGAAGAGCTAACGAGTCGGTCGGGAGTCAACCTTGTTACAGTCTTGTCACCATGGAGTAACTGATGGGCTCCCTGATAACAGGTACTCAAGAACGAGCCTCAGATCAAGCACCTATAATTACCCAGGATCTGGGCTTCTAAACACCATAAGGGAATAAGAGTGTTGCTGATCACTCTTCTGGAAATGCCACCATTGAATTAATCATTGCACTTAAACATTCCTCACAAGCCAAGAACGAAAGTCTTCCGTAGCTTGCTGCATAGTTGAAATTACTTTTCATCCAAGAAGGGCAATCACTGCATGTCCAAAACGGGCTTTCTTGTGTCCCTCACATATCGGTAATACTCACTTGGCCTGTCAGATGCACACGCTCAAGCCGACGGTCTTCAGCGACAGACACTCTTATTCAAACAGAGCCTTATTTACACAGAAAACAATGCAGCGATTTCATTATCCTATTGCCCTGCCCAGGTCGAGGCTGAAGTGAGCAGCCGGTTTATCTTTCGTGTCCTTTGATTGGTAACTCTAGAGTCTGTCGGTCATGGAGGGGGGACTGTGCCGGAACGTGACAACGACCCCGTGGGGCAGAAGGGGGCGAATAGGACTGCATTCCTGCAGGAAACCTGAGCCAGGGCTGAAGTGGCCGTAAAATCTGCACGCGGCAAGACAAGACCCTGCAGCAGGGGATGAAGACACGAGCCGCAGTGGTAATTAGGTTAAACGTGAGCCGTAAACACCTCGTCCATTAATAAACAGGAGTCTGCAAGGTGGCCGCCTGTGTGCAGATTAGCATGAGGCATATGATGTCGCTCGGCAAGTGAACCACGTGTGGTATGGCTAGACACGCCTTGGACCAGGGGGCGCAGTGGTTATCCTGGCAGAAAAAGGGGCCCATGGTGACATTCTGAAAAGGGGGCCCAGAATTTCAAGCCACGCCCCCCTGCCAGGGACATCTAGACAGAATGAGGAACAGGCAGATTCTTCTATCTCTGGTCACCAGTTTGTATCTGAAAGATTTATCCTTCAGTAACCAACTTTAATCACCGCTTTACTTGAGGTGAGGCAGGCTTATTGTGGTCTCAGACTCTTTGCTGGTCAGACGGTTATATATTCAGACGCTGATCGTTTGCTGTTTGGAGGCTAGGGTACTGGTGACTGCAAACCCTGTGAATTTAAGCCAGAGCCGTCTCCGTGTAACAGCAGTCCAAGTGCTTGATGCGTTAGCTTTTGACACCGTATGTCATGTTCAATGTTTCAAGAATAAACTAAAACAGTTGTAATGTTTACAGCTTGCTGAATAGCATGCAGTCAGTTGTAATGGGACGTTCATGGTGGAGACGCATGGGCTGGCTGGTCAATTTCACATATTGGCCTTTAAATCACTGTTGTCTCTGTCAATGGATGGTGGAAAGAAAGGTATTCGACTGGCCGGTCGTGAATGTTTCTATCTCCGGCGCCGCTCTCTGTGTATGACAGGTGAGCGTGACGTTGGAAGACTGACAATGCGACTACCCATAACCCAAGGTATCTTCCACCGCCGCTTACCAAGTCCAGGTGACCTGAGGGGCAGATCCCAGGAAGAAGGGGACAGGAGGCCGGCGACACCCCAGACAGGAAGTCAGACACCCATATGTTGCTCTCTAATCACATGCTACGGCTGAACCACAACTCTTCTTTCCCACCAGACTACCTGATCGGACGTGTTGACTATTTCACTTGAATTTTCTGTACCGTTCACATTCATGCCCCGAATCCTTCACGTTAAGGAAGTCGGAACCTTTTTGAGATACAGACTGGGATCGGCGGGGATACGAAAAGAGTGCCTCATACTTTCAGGCCTGATGAACCATGCTAACGCGCTAATCCATCATAACAATGTCCAAATTGTGCAGTTTGCTCACTCGCCGCCACCGCCGCCCCCACGATCCCCTTGCTGTAGGGCTCCTCCCCATGTGCTGCGCTGCCTTCCATTGTTACCGCTGACAGGGACTCACAGCTGGTGCCGCCCCTGTCCTCGCGGCTTAATCAAGCATCGCACCGGCTATGTACTGCTTACACGGCACACAGCAGCGGACATATCCATTTAAAATCCTACAGGAATAACTCAGTACCGCACCTAAACACAGATAACACACAGGAGTATAAATCAGCCATACACACACCATCACTCCACAGCTCTGCTCACCAGCCTCTCGCAGTGCATGTCCATCTGAGGAAAGTCTGCATGCCGCAAGCTGGCTCATCCCCTAAGCCAAGACGGCAGTCTTCCACCCGCCACCTGCATTCCCACAATGCACCTGGGCTCCCTTGATGCCCACAAACCTCAAAGCAAACCGGGCCACACTAGGCAGAAGGCACCTGAGCTGCCAACCTGTTGCCAAGCGATCTGAAATCAGTCACGTTCAATACAGAGACAACAGGACATCTGTTGGGTCTAAACCGCACTACAAGCAAGGTAACTGGCTTTAATGGGTATTTACTGAATGAAATTAATCAGTCCCCTGCAGAAGGAACGAGGTACAATCCTCACACACCTCAACAAACTATAACCAGCAGTCGTTAATCAGCAGTATGAACATCGTCACCAGACCAGTTCCCAAAAACCCAATTACTTGAAACTCAGAACTTGGACGTTCATCCAGAACATACCTCAGGGAGATGCACTGAAATTTAAAGATCCAGTTGGTTCATTTAGAAAGTGCAGGATGATCACATTCTGATATAAAACCAAAACTGATGACCACTCGGACTGGAGAGGTGTGTAGCATGGACGCTGTGGATCGCCTCAGTGATGAGAACTGCCTCAGTGATGACAGTGTGCTTGTCTACCTCATGTATGCCAGATTTAAACGGAGATCTATTGAGAATTTACATAGAAAAGTGCAATACTAGGTGCACACGTGGGCCTGCGGTTTAGAAGATGTCAACACAGACCCAAAGTGAATTTATATGGAGCTGTGCATGAATATACGTGATGTAAATTCAACATTTTACATTTATGACAGACTCAAGTCAGATCCATCAATGCCAAACAGCAGCCAAATCATCTGATGTCTCCTCAGATGACTGACAGAGTTGGGGGGGTTCTCATTAAGGATAACCTCACCTTGCAGCCACAATAAACACTGGCCAGAGGGGGACGGTGGGTTGCCAGTGTTGTTCTTGAATAGCCCTTCTGATACGCAAGTGCCGTGGAGGCTGGTATTTCAGGAAATGGCCCACTAAAAGCCTATTATTACTCATGACAGAGTAATCAAATTCCAGCTAGAGGGAGTTTTTGTCATGCAGGTGGTGGGACAGGAATTAGATTATTCTAATATCTGCTTTCCCCTTAACGGAACTTGTACGCAAGCATTAACGGGAGACTCTGAATGTCTGTGGCCCTTTCCTTATTCCGGTGATTGCCGGTAAACGGTGTTCCAGGTTCATCGTATTCCAGGGGGTGTAATCATTAATACTGAAGCCGTCACAACTGATAGCTCTGACAGCAAACACAAGCACCTAGTCACAGCTAACGGGTCAGTAAAGCTGAACACGCTAACCGGCACGCACCTGCCTCCAACCTCTAGACGCCCCTTCTGTTTATCGACGTGGTCACTTTAAGAGAGGGCGTCGACGGAAACAGGGCAACCTACCTCCTTCTCCCGAGCCGGATCCGTTATCTGCAAGAGGGATTGAGAGAAAAACGGAGAGTTGGTCAATGGCTTTGACTAAGCCCTGCCGCACACGGTACCCTGATCTCGGAGTCCCCTAAGGGACCCATGATGATGCCTCAAATGAGCAACGGACCAGGTGCGACCATCTCCCAGACTCCTCTGAGGTAGGCTGAGATGTGAGGAAGCAACATGTTTGTTTAGGCACAGATAAGGTCCCAAAAATATTAGCTCTAGGCCCTTTTTGCCCCACAGCACAGAGCTTTTATCTTCTTTAATGGTTGGAAGTGTCTCCAGCCAGTGGTCAGGCTGATGCTCGCTGTTGCATTCCTTTAGTTTAATGGGAAATTAAATCCAAAGCTTCCTCAAACAAGCGAGAAGGAGATAGGGGCTGGTTCTCCCTGGTGCCCAGGCTATTCTCATAAGTGTGTGGGACTGACTCCCGACTTGCAATCACATTTTAACAGCAGCGCCTTAGGGAATTTACTGCCTTACGGAACACCTTTATGATATTTCCAGGGATAGACAGTGAAGCCCCAAGAAGACTTCTCACCAAATCCCCTCAAGACTTGTGTCATTTTTATATTTATTACTTGCCCCACTGACAATGTTGTCCAGAATGACGGACAGATTTCTTGGAGACATTCCTTTCGATTATTTGGGTTTATAGCCCATTGCTAGACCTTCCGAATGACAGAATAGTAATCAAAACCTAATAATTACAGCATGAATAATAAGAAGTTCAATATATTAATTAACTTGAATCACATAAGGGGAGTTCTGGAGAAACCTGATAACATACAAAATGGGATTTTATGGGCTTGTTTATGACAGATTAATTGATTCTTACCAATAACCTTCTTTATCACATTTTTACAGGGCAACGAAGTAGTGAAACAGTACTGAATGGAATCAATAGCTAATGCTAATTTATGTTGCTGTGACCAATCATGGGGTTATTTTTCCTTTTTTTTTTGGGGGGGGG
>JAODUD010000082.1:2183159-2198702 GCA_026784285.1 Stomatorhinus walkeri
CCCCCCCCCCCCCCCCCCCCCCCAATTCCATTCCGCAGTGTTCACCTGTACTACCTGTTCCCGAACCTGGAGGAGGGAGGCCTCGCCACGTACCGGACCGCCATCGTGCAGAACCAGCACCTCGCCATGCTGGCCAAGGTCAGTCACTTAAGGGTGGGGAGCAGGCATGCCAGGGTCCCGGGTTCGAGTCCTTTTTGGGTGTACTTATGTTGTCATCTCTGAAGTCTGATCCCCCCCGGTTAAGTAATGGTCCTTTCAAACCTTTCCCCCTCTAATGGTGTTAACGGCAGGGCCCTTTGACATAAGATTAATTTAAGTGGGCACAGGCAATTTTACCAGATGTGCAGTTCAGATGAAAACGCAATTTGAACATATTAAGTATTAAATTATATTGTGAAGTTTTATTTGAAAACGTGGCTTGGGTTACTGATCTTTGTGTAATAATTTTTAATGAATATTCCCCTGGATGAATGGCTGGTTGGGCGTCCTCAGCCCACACCGCTCTGTGGCTCAGCGTGTCTCTTCTTCCGGTCCCACAGAAGCTGGAGCTGGACCGCTTCATGTTGTACGCCCACGGGCCCGACCTGTGCCGGGAATCGGACCTCCGGCACGCCATGGCCAACTGCTTTGAGGCCCTCATAGGTGAGGAGAGATCCCCCCCCCCCCCTTCCCGTCTCGTGGTACCGCAGTTATCTTGGGAACAGGGTGTAAAAACATAGATTTACCCATAGGCCTCTGCATCGGTCACATGTCCGACTTGTTCCTGGATACCCTGGGGTGTGGCCGCTCAGCTCTGCTGGGGGGGGGGGTGCCTTTTTTTAAGTAGCTTTTGCTTGGTGACATTAGTTGTCCTCTTGAGGGACAGGAAATGCATATACGGGGGCCCCACTGCAATAATCCAGGTTTTTATTTTTTTTTTTAGAGTCGCAGACAGCAGCGGGCTGTGAGCGGCTTGCTCTCCGCACGCGGCTTTACGGGCCTGTTGTGGTGTGTGGGCCGGCAGCGGCATCCTCTGTTCAGCAGATGGCGAGCTTTTCAGAGCTTCCATTAAAGGCAGCCGGCAAGGGATTAGCTTTTATTAGCCGACTTATCACGTCTTTTCACATTATGTCGCGTCCGCTGTGTGAAGGGACCCCCCGCCATCAAACGCCACAGACGACGGGCACCTTCTGTTCCCGTTAAATTATTGCTCCCCCCAACACCCCCCCTTGCATTTATAAGCTAAGACGCTTGATGTTGGGTTTGCCATTTCGTCGGCCCCTATCAGTGAGTTTAAGTAACGTCCACTTAATGAATTAAGTTGATCTTCAGGGAATTGGGCACAGAAGAGATCATGGGTGAGATGGAGGGTTGTGTTTAAAAGTGCGTCATCTGCATAGAGACGACGACTAAGACCAAATGTGTCGCCCTTGCGTCGTGGGGAATCCCTCATCCACATCCAGGCTGCATTTTGGTCCTTCCCTGCAGAAGGGATCTATTAAGGGATTGGAAAACTTGTAACCGCTTAAAATCCATCAGTTAACACACCTCTGACCTCGCCCGGCTATGAAGTTTCAGCCTTTACCCTCACTGGCCGGGTGCAGTACCCTCACTGGCCAGATGGGGGCAGCATTGGATCACATATACCTTGTCTGCTTTAATTGCTTAAATTAAAGGATATCGTTATCGCTTTTATTTTAGGGCAATGGGGCCACTCTGCTTTTTGACGGTCGCTGGTGAGTCGTTTTTACACTAAAAGCAGCCATTATGATAAATCAGTCGCCCGTGCCATCGATTTCCTTTCTCCTAAAAGTCTCAAAGTCATGCTCCATAGATCAAACCGGGTACCGTCAAACACATTTCCGGGGTAAAAATTACCACTGGATGCTGCCATGTGATTCCCCTCGGCCAATGATTTTCCCGGCTTGTTTTTGATGGCAGTCTTATCTTTATGAGCCCATTTTCGTGATTATTTCCTGTTCTTACTCTCCATCTGCGTTATTGCCTCTCCTGTGAAATGTCAGTATGGAAGCTGATGGCGATATAAAGTCAAAGAGCATAATGAAATTAGCCGTCTTCTTCCGTATAAACCTTGAGCGGATATTTCTGGGCAGGCAGTGGAGGTTAAGGACCGCTCTCTGGGGAATGTGGGCGTCATGGAGCTCAGCCTGGGGTAGTACTTGGCCGCTATGATGATTGCAAGTTCTCCTCGATATTGGTTCCAAGGTGAGATGGAGGTCGTTACTGTTTCTGCTGGTCTGTGAGGCTGCTGCCGTCTTGCCTCCAGATGTTAGAGGGAGGCAGCGAAGCTTATTTGAGGCAGGATTTGCGCTGTCTAGTTTGCAGGCCGTGATTCTTGGATTTTTAATATGGTGTGGGGGCATGGCATTAACGGGGCCAACCTTATCGTTAGCCAATGATAGGTGTTGAAATGCTGAGTGACAGGTGAGGGGGCCAATCTGTTTCCCACTGGAGCCAGTGCCCCTGTAGCCCTGCCACAGGGCCTGTGTGTGTCGATCGCTTCATGGTCATATCACGTTCCCCGTCCCGCCACAACTGAAATGGGCCCTGTGTGCCCAGCGTAAGCCAAGGCCGGGTGCGAGTGGTGTTGCCATGGTGATGAGAGGTGTAGTGACACGGTTGCCTTCTGTAGGTGGGCGTGACTCTCTACCACACCATCCTGGAGAATGGTTGACGATCACTCAGAACAAAGAGTTGAGTTAGCTGTGGGGGGGGGGCTTGGATTTGATTCGATTTCGTGAGACTGGCAAGATGGATGAAGCGTAACATAATTATGCCACGTTTGGAAAAAACGCCATTTGCTTATTAGGACACGAGATGCCTCATTCATTCTGATGAACGCTTCCACAGGCTTCCGCAAAAAAACATCTACTGCCTATCGTCACAGGCGATGGACACTGCGTCTTGGGACGGTCTAATTAAAGTTAGCCATCAGCCGGTCTTTCCGGAACATTCCATCAATGGCGGCTCTTCTTTATCTTATTTTAATTAATTTTGTAGTTTTACTGCACTACATGCTAGAGCGGTCCGAGTGGAACCGACCGGGTAAGATGACCTTGGCATCAATAGCAAATGTACCGTGATACGAGATTTGGGAGAAGCTGTTGTACCCTTGACTGAAATAAATAATCTGAATTATGCGTATTGGAATCAAGATGCTCTCGCTGAATGTGGAGCAAACAAATTACATATGGTATCCATCTGCCAGCCTCTCTGTCCTAATGCTCTGACCCCCCCCCCGCAGGCGCTGTTTACCTGGAAGGGGGGCTTGAGGAGGCCAAGCTGCTGTTCGGCCGGTTACTCTTCAACGGTGAGGTGAGTGGTGGTGAGGGGGTGTCCCATAGTGCCATACGGTCAGGTGACAGTAGTGTCACCCGGTGTGGGGGGATACCGACCGCCTCTGAGTGGCTGAGAAAAGCCAGTTGGGTGGTGAGGATGGACCCCATCCCTAATGAAGGAATCCTCACAGCGATAAGCTGATTAAGATGGCCGCTTCTTCGTCCGGGTGGCTCACATTCATTCACTGAGGTTTTATGTCGCAGCGGGGAGGTCCGGATGGGCCTTGGGGGGGGGGTTGTTGGCTTTTATTGCTACTTGTTTAATCTCCCCCCTCCATTTTACAGGACCTCCGTGAGGTTTGGCTGAATTACCCTCCACACCCTCTGCAGGTTTGCCCATTCTTCTCTCCGGTAACGGCGACGTTATTGCAGCTTATGCGGTTTTTAGTGCCGTGCAGCTCCGGGTTGTGGCTGCAGTGGCTAATTAATCTTATGGGGCTTAATTAATGTTTTACGGGGTGTGTGTGGTTGCGGGAAGGGCGCCTCCTGGTGGGATGGTGTCAGCGGAATCTGGTGCCACACCTCCTGGGCGTGGTTTGGAGGGCAGCTAGTCTATAATAATTACTGCTCGGCTTCCTGTGAGAGCCTGGTACCCAGGGGAGTGGGGGGGGGGGCTCCTGCGTACGATACCCAGTGCTCCTTCCTTTCCTGACCCTCCTCCCCAGGTCCAGGAGCCCAACACGGACCGGCAGCTGATCGAGACGTCGCCAGTGCTGCAGAAGCTGATGGACTTCGAGCGGGCCATCGGCGTCCTCTTCACGCACGTGCGGCTGCTTGCTCGCGCCTTCACGCTGCGCACCGTCGGGTTCAACCACCTCACGCTGTGAGTGGCGCCCCCTAGGGAGCCCTGTAATCTGGGGGCTCTGGATGTGAGAGCAGTCATCAGGATCTGTGAAGTCGACAGGGAGTGAGATGAGTTAAATTTAAGGAAATAATTAGCGCTGTGAAGTGTCTGAACGTCTCTGCAGAAGGGGGCTGCCGTCGTTCCCATCATATCCCTCTGCCATCTGTGTGCTTCCCCCGGGGTGTGCTGACACACTTACTGTCCTGGAGGACATAGTCACTTCGAGGAGCCCCCCCCCAGCATCTGGTTGTGTTGACCCCTCCCGGATTGCCGGCTCCAGTCAGGTGCCCCCCGGGTAGTCAGCTGGCACCTTGCTGTCACCCCTGCACTGTCCCTCGCTGCTCCCGACTCGCTGCTCCCGACTCGCTGCTCCCGTCTAGCTTCTCCCGTCTCGCTTCTCCCGTCTAGCTTCTCCCGACTCGCTGCTCCCGACTCGCTGCTCCCGTCTCGCTGCTCCCGTCTCGCTGCTCCCGTCTCGCTGCTCCCGTCTCGCTGCTCCCGACTCGCTGCTCCCGACTCGCCGCTCCCGACTCGCCGCTCCCGACTCGCCGCTCCCGTCTAGCTGCTCCCGTCTCGTACCTGGATGGGGGTGTTGCTCTGACCTTTGAACTGTTTATTGCAGGGGTCACAACCAGAGGATGGAGTTCCTGGGCGACTCCATCATGCAGCTGGTGGCCACTGAGTACCTGTTCATCCACTTCCCTGACCACCACGAGGGGCACTTAACGGTGAGGGTGGGGGCACATCTGACACAGTGACTGTGGCCAACAGGGGGTGTACTTCATACCTTGAGTAGTAGTAAGCCCGATCGATGTCTGTGATGGTGAGATCTGATTGTGTGTATCTAACCTGTACCCCCACCTCCCCCCCCAGCTCCTACGGAGCTCGCTGGTGAACAACCGCACACAGGCCAAGGTGGCCGAGGAGCTGGGCATGCAGGAGTTCGCCATCACCAATGACAAGACCAAGCGGCCCGTGGCCCTAAGGACCAAGACGCTGGCCGACCTGCTGGAGTGTGAGTGTCTCACAGTAGGGGGCGATAAAGAGCCTGCTTAGTGTGTGATTATTATTAATCTTCGTCATTAACTACTCTCATAATGTTCTTTCCCTCCATGTTCCGCTTCAACCTCCAACCTTTAGATTACCTCACTGCATGATGCCACTTACTGGTCATCCCAGTGAGGCAGCGGTTGGAGAGGCGGCGGTGGTGAATGGTGTGTGTATGAGTGTGTCTCTCTCTCCCTCCCATTTCCCTATGGGATGTTTATTCTGGCCACCCTTCCTTGTTAAAGGATGGTCCTCTGTGTAGATTCTCAGGAGCCTGTGGTCTCCACGGTGATCTGACTCTCAAAGCCGATTGGATGAAATGACAGAGGCTGCAGTAGAAATGGCATTAAGCCACCCTCTGCAGCTATAGTTTCCTTTCTGTTTTCGGTTCAGCTCCTTCACCCCCCCTTTGCCCCCCCTCCCTCCGTCTTCAGCCTTCATCGCCGCCCTCTACATTGACAAGGACTTGGAGTACGTGCACACCTTTATGAATGTCTGCTTCTTCCCGCGCTTAAAGGTGAGGCCACGGCCCGGTCCAGTGTTTGGGGACAAGGGGGGCGATGGGGAGGGCTGCTCCTTCTTTATTATTATTATTATTATTATTATTATTATTATTATTATTTATTATTATTATTATTATTATGTTATGCTTTTACCCAGAGTGACTTAGGATATGGGGAAGTGTTTTTTTTTCACGATAATTATTTAATGACTTGCTGTTTGTAATTCCTGGAATTTTCATTGCTCTGAAGGTACTCTCAGCCGCGTGTGGGGGTGTATTTTGAGTACACTTTAAGGATTAAAGCACGTCTGTCATTCCTCAGGCGGATGATGAAAATGCATTATTTGCTCTGTCTCTGTGGGGGCCATTTACCGTCAGCGTTCGTGGGCCCTGGGAAGTCACACATAGTTCTGAAGTGTGCTCCCCTCCTGCAGCTAGCTGAGCGGTGCGCCTGCTCTCGAACCCGCTTCCGCGTGGAGGGTTTCGACAGCCGGACTGGGACACTCAGCCCTTGAGGCTCTCTCCCCTGTTTAGTGTTTTTTTTCTTTGTCTGTTCGTCCGTCGCTAAATCACTGAATCCATCACCGAATCAAAGGAAAGTACACTGGATCTTTTAAAGGCCCCCCGGTTTCCTTTTTTTTTTGGGGGGGGGGGGGGGGGGTCGATAAAATTTGACTTAATAAACTTTTGCCAGGATGACGGCGTCCTCACCGGGGAAGCAGGGTCCGTCTGACACCACCGAGATGTGCCCCTGCTGCTTGCATGCGGCTTGCCGCAGATAGCATTCGTTCTGGTACGTGTCTCCGTTGGAGCCGCACACAGGGATGTAGCTCTTGTGGCACTGGGGCGAAACAGAAAGACACCAGCATGGCGTTACCGATCGCCTTGGCCGAAATGACCGCCCAGCTCTGTTTTATGAGCTCCTCCTGTGAAAAGAAGTTCTGTTTGACCTCCTGGTTAGTCACTCATTTAAAAGTCCACATAAAATCAGAATTATAACAACCCTGCAGTCTATACACAGTTATCCTTTGAGGCAACTATGCCCTCGCTTTTTTGTGCTTGACAGGCACAAAATGCCTAAATAAATTACTATAGCATTTCGTGGATATCAGCTAACACTACTGCACTCCGCAATGTAAATCTTTTTGACCTTTTTCCTAATCGACACCTAGCATTAGCGGTGCTAACCCACAGCCTGCAATAGCTATGCTAAACGACACCCAACACTAGCTATGCTAACGGATACTCATTGTTAACCCATGACCTGCGCAAGCTATGCTAAATAACACCATATGCTAGCAAAACTAACAGACATCCAGCACCGGTAATGGTACTCCTTGTGCTAACAATATTAACAGTACCCTGCACCAATTATGCTAACCGACACTTTGCGCTAGTGATGCTAACAACAGTGCTACTGATATGGCAACTGACCCTGAACTAAATGTTAAAGTGTTTTCACTACATGTGTTTAACTGTTGCTTCTATCAAAAGAAAATTACAGAGATTTGCCTATTTTTACATACAGCAATGCACCCTTTAGGGCTTCGACCAGAAACCTTTGGTTGCTAAGTGCACGTCCTTAACCACAATGCCACCTGCTGCCCCTAGTGTTGCACTGCAGGCATTCATCCACTGGGCATTCAGCCTGGCGTGAACCTTTGATCACATCTTAGTGTACATGGTTGCATCATGCAGACTGACATGGGTTGTGCTCCGTGCAATATTCCCTCCTGCCTGCCAACAGACCTGTCATATGAGACCAAGACCTAAAACTGGCTTTATAGCTTCCAAAAGGAGGTAATTTTCTTCGTCAGTTTTCAATGAGTTTAGTTCCAAGTCCCTTTGAACTTAGAACTGGGAAATCGGCAGCAGAAAGGCAGAGATATTTTCACACAGTGGTAGAGAATGATATTCCAAAACAGGTAATTATGCACCCATGAAAAAATGCCATTTGCAACTGAAGTAAGGAGCACTGATGAGTGACACACAGCTCAGATTGGGGGAAATTGGTGGGTTAATTCCTCCAAACCAGCATTTCTTAAAGAGACGCGGTGTCCCTCTGCAAATTTAAATGTGTATCTGTGGCCCATGCTGTGCGTCTTTGGTTCATGAAAAAAATCCCCTATAACAAACAAAAAAATATCACAAATTATGCACAGTATGGCACTACTTCTAGATATATCTGTTTTATGAGCTTATTATAAATAATCCTGCATAGCTAAACAGGTAACTTTCTTAGCATGGAAAATCCTGACAGCCATTCAGTCCCTATTAATTATCCCCTTGGGGTTCTGTTGCTACTGCCATTGCAGCTAGGAGTAATAATAATAATAATAATAATAATAATAATAATAATAATAATAATATCACAAGAAGCAGGACTAGATAAATGGTTGCTGTAAAGGATAGGAGATGCGGATAGGCATTATTTTAAAATGTCTTCTATATTTGACTATATTGCATCAAGCATTCAGCTGGCTTTGCCAATCTGATGCGACTCTTCTGAAACAGAGGCTGCACGGGTCACCAGCTTGTCACTCCGGCAACGAGTATCAGAAAACTCACAACTGAAGGGCACAGAATGTTCCAGATCAAGGCCCCTCTACAAATGCAAGCCCGGCACTGAAATCTTATTCTGGTCTGATAGACTTCAAATTCCACACACAGACGATATACTTTCATGCACTCAAATTCACTTCAGATGACGAGTGAATTCAGCTTCATAAAAATACATGTATATTGAAAAAAACAGGAATGAAACTGTGGCCATATTTTCAATTTAAGGAATTTATTACAATGGACTAACATTCCAAATTCATTTAGGAAGCAGGGACATTAGAGGTCTGCTCAAGGTCAGGAGGTTCCTTCGAACTAGCACTTATGATATTGTGCCGCCCTATTCCTGTCAAGATGATCACTCTAGCTTACACACTCCTCACTACACATGCAAACCATCCTTACAAACCCAGCCTTCCTGCAGAAAAAAAGACAGAGGTCTTCCTCACCTCCTGTTACCACAATAGCAAAATAACGGCATAAGGAGACTCGTCCTTACATTGACGGTTCGCGAGAAGCCGGACTGGCTCCTCATTTCCTGATACTGCCATGATAGAATAACCACAAGCGTGGTATCGTCTCCAGATCTATGGCTTTCAGTTAACGTCAGGATATGGCCTTGTGAGATCACTAAGCTTCTCTTCAAACGGCATAATGAGGCCATTAACACAAAACATGACTAACTTACCAGGTGCCATTGAAGGCATTTAAAATACAACCCTTGTGTGGAAATAATTACCAAAATGCCTGTTTTTAATTCATTTTTATAAACTCTTATAAATGTAAAATCATGAAATTATCATTATATTTTACTTATTCGGGCTACATGAATTTCCTAAATTTACTGAATTTACTAAAGCCGACTGAACAATTAAACCTCAAGCAATTACCGTTAATTACAGAAGGTGCTTGTGGTGTTAGACACAGCATGGTAGTATTATAATAATTCAGATCAGTTGTATTCATTATTGGCCATTTAATGTGAAATGATATAGCAGAGAACATTCTGTGTGGCTGTTAATTTGGGAGTTTATATTTTAAATACGGACAGATCCTAGAGACGACAGTCTGTTTTAAAAAAAATTTGCAGAACCACAGGAATATATAAAACGACATATGATAAAACCACTAATTCCTACAGAAATGCTGTGTAAATCTTGCCTACGTACTGGTGTGTTTCTGGGCAAGGCAAACAAATATTTTTCCATCTTATATGGCTGTCAGGTTATGTTTGTAAAAGCAGCCACAATTGAATCCCTCTGTTTTCCTGGCATATATCAAGCTGTCTAGAAGCCGGGAATGAAAGGGCCTCCATGATGCTCATAGAGACCTCTACTTCAGAGGAACCATGTGACCAAATGTAGCATGCTAGCTTACAAAACAGCGCAGTCTGGGAGCTCATCTCAGCCTGACAGGCAAAGCAAAAAAAAATGATTTGTGTGGAGAATGCCCTCGTTCCAAGTTAGGAATCCCTCGGCCAAAAGACCCCCGAGAACGGTGCACCTACCTGAAAATGACAGACACACTTCAGGTCAGTCCCGTCGTCCCGACAGCTGCCCCCGTACCGACACGTGGAGTCATCACACACGCGCAGGTCACTCTTCTTCTCAGAGAGGTCTGCAGAGACACGGGGAAAGGAAAGCGGCAGTTCAGAGTGAGGCTGTTCGGTCTCTCAAGACGCTCCTTCACAGCGGATGCTGTTTTTGGCCGAGCACAAGATCAAAATGCTCTGGACACAATTTCATAAATGATAAATTGAAAATATACCACATCAAACAGAATAAGGAGTTACAAAGCAGACAGAAATAACTAATATAAACATTTTGATTAGATATTCTACCCAGGCAGACTATAATAAGCAGGCTTTATATCCCAATCCCTGTCAGGACCACAGTGCTCCATGCCTGAGTGTGACACATGCTGACTGTCCTTCAGCCATCCATACCCACAATGCACCATGAGCAAAATCACCGGTCAGATTGAGCTCATGCAAAGTAGGAGTTTGAGGGTAAAGGAGACCAATTTCCACCCTCCGGCTACGGAATTGAAACCCTCCACAACCTGCTGTTATAGTGTATGTTATTCTCAATGCCAATGTCAGCAAATTTTCAGTGTATTTTAATAGGCTAGTGTTATTCATTTTCCGGGTCTGTTCACAATATTACACCTAGCGGCAAAATTCATTCTGGCTTGCTCATAGTTCTGCACTGTACCAAAGGTAAAAGAATATATTGTTGCTGTCCAATGAAAAGCACATATCTCCAAAAATCCATTATTTCAGGAGAGCTGAAAAATACATTTTGTCAGAAACTACTTTACAAAACACAATGTAGACACCCATAGCGCTGTCAAGAAACCTACCTATGCACATCCATCGCGATCAGTTTAATGTTTTAAATTGCCTTATGTGGATTGCTGTCAGTGAGGCAAATATGTCCAGGTCAACAAGAAATAAACTAATCCAGTTTCATATTCCAAATTAGTAATTAGTTAGTGGCCTATCTAGCTATCAAATAAAACAGCTAGTGAAATAAAACAATCCATACAAACGACCACCATGAATACAAATGTTAACTTGCAAAAATAAATACTAGCTGAAAAGACAACTTTATCTAACATCTTTTAATTATTTAATTCGATGCCAAACTCTATCAGTAGTCAGAGAAGAATGTGCACATCCCATCTATACTAAAAAGAGAAAAATCTTTCATTAGACAGTGAGGAAATACGTATAAATTTACTAAAAACATTCTGAAGATGTGTGCTAAAGCTAACTGGAGCTGACCAATTTTCTCCATCCATTCATGTTCCATATGTGTTTACCCAGTATATTAGGGTCACTACAACCCTGGAGTCTTCGCACAGACTGCAGGGGGTGCTGGTACCTCGCAAGGCACACACACTATGGGCAATTTTTGGCACACCAGTTCAATCAACACCAATGCAGTTTCTCCTTCAAAGTGGTAATCTGTTTTTTGTTCCAGTTACTCTTAAATACAAATCAACCTCTTTAAAATCCAAAAATACTGTCATCAGGTTGTTACGAAGCATAATAAAACCTTGGGAACACAGTGTGACCTTTTGATTGTCATAAGAGATTAAAGGTTTCCATATTTTTTCCAAAGGCAGTCCTGCATTTAGTATAGGTAAAATAAGCAGATTTTAAGACAAGAAAAATGATCTACGGAAGCTTTGTTTGATGTGTGGATACATGCAACCAGATCAATCTTCTTAAAACTACATCAACTACTTTAATACTTCCACAGAGCCATACATAAATCCTGAAAACTGTAAACACCTGGAGTAAGGCTCGGAGCAGCATCCGTCAAAAGTGCGTCCTCTCTGGGCGGCAGCCAAATCCCATCACCAAAGCCGCTTCTGCCGCCGTCATACATCTCAGACCCTGACACACGGGTGTCCTGGATGGGAGTTAATTTCCGCATTGACCGTGCAGTTCACGCCGAGGTCATGGAAGGCAGATAGCTACCAAACCATGACTAACAAATGTTATCTGTACAAAAACACACGTTTTACTCGGTTTTATTAATACAATTCACTGGACATGAACAGAAGGGGAAAAATAAGATTCCTTTTTTACCCATAATCCTGCGCGTCCAGCCCAGTGGGCTGCATTCTGGTCCTGGCAGGTCAAGCCAATGGTGATTTACATTTACAATTCAGGTGCACTATTTTCTACAAGATCAACCGACACAAATCATATTTCCAGCATTCTGAATGAAAGAGACAACTATGGAATATGTATTAAAGAATGACCGATTACTGATTCGGAATCGCCACGGAGACAAGATCCTGGTAAATATGCTCAGATAATGTCTCTGCCGCCTGTGCCGTGACATCCCAAAATCATGTTCAGTTACAAAAAGGTTTTCATTAGTGGCGCTGCCTGTCCACAGCATAAATTGCTATTTCTGAGGACGCTGATGACAGAGATGTTGACAGTAAGCTTCTTCCTTTGTCATTATAAGGAACCTTTGGGCTGGATGAAGAAAATAACTGCCTGCGGAGCTCAGGTGCTCTCACACGAAAGGAGGAGGAGAAAAAAGAATGAAAACCCAAAAGCCCCCCCGCAGGCAGTGGGAGGGCTGTAATATTAAGTCCAGCCCTTGGTAATTGCTGTAGAAAGCAGAGCTTTTTTAGGAGACATCCAGACTTAATAGCCTTTGAGGAGACCGTGTGCTCCGTAATTATCACCTTGTGAGTAGCCTGAACTTCAAGCTGCATTCATCTGCGGCCTGTCCCCTAAGACCAAACGGAAATAACAAGCAGGTCACCGGCCAGTCGGTGGCCAGGACTGCGTTAAGAAATCTCAGTAATGAAGATCTTTACAGCTGTATACTTTCCACTACAGCTATATTTAAACATATCACAACAATGCACAGGTTCAGCTGAAGGGCTATTTAACACTATTACGCAAATTCATGGTTAGTCGTCATTGCGACAGGTTAACAACCATTCACAGAATCTATGGAGGAGATATTTATGTTGTAGAAGCACAGGCAAGCCATTTTGAGCTAGCAAATCGCCAAAGCCTTCAGATCAACAACCAATCAGATCCTGCCCTTGGGGAAACGCCAATATTCCAATAGTAGTGACTGATGACATGACTGTCTTGAGTCGTTACTATGGAGATAATGGCCCTGCACTTAAAGGAAAGATCCTATCTTCAGGTTTGGAACTTCAAAACACTTTGGAATGAATTGAGAACTTGGTTTGGGGGGCACTTGGTAGAGTCACACCATGGAGGAGGTGACTCGTGGTACTTTGGAGCGCCCTGCGTCCTGGGGGCTTTACCTGATGCATAAAACCTAGACCTTTGGGTGTCAGTCAGGTCCAGGCTATACATCCTACAGGTCAATATACTGAGATCTATAACCAGGTTGGAAAATTGGGCATCTTTAGGGATACTGTAAATAAAGACTGGATTCCTTCCCAAAGTCAAACATAAACATTTTATGTTACCTAGTCAAGGTTTCAGGTGTGAATTCAGATTAGTAGTAGTGAGAATGACAGCCGTGATCGACCTTTCCCCACCCACTTGACCCCAAACGCAACCCCAAACTAGCAAGGCTTGTCTAACCCCTCCAACACCCTTGGCTTTCCAGGTCTGGTCCCTGCTGGCACTGTGATTCTTCCCAAATGTAAAAGCCTTATTTCCGCTGTGTTTTTAAATCAACCCGAGGCATGGAGGGTGGTCCACACCAAAAGAGTGGCAATTTGCTCCGATTAACCTTCTCGGCAAAAGCAGACTGCCCAGTCACCCCTGTGCTTTTACGCAGATTAGCTGAGCATTGGCGTTTATTTAATGAGAAAAATCTGTTCGTATTCCAGCATTTTTTCCTGCCTATAATTTAATTTTTGGTCGGGGTGCACATCAAAACAAAAACAAGGTTCTCTCCCATTCCCAACACTGTCGATTTAAGCCACCATCTTTGGCCTTGTGAAAAAATTAATTAAATGAAACATCACTGGTGACCAGTTGCATGTGTGATGGAATGAGACAGGGTGGCATTAACCTGGAGCATGCACTGCCTTTGTGTTCCTTAGGGGCGGCGACACTGCTCAGGACTCTAGACAGCACAAACAACTGCCTTTGTACACACACCGGGGCCCCGATACCCTCGATGGCCTGTCATTTACTCCGGGAGCCCCCAGCAACCACGGTTTACAGCAACTGTCACCCTGAGTCTGCCTGCTATCTTTCATTGTTTCCTTCCTTCCACGGGGTTCTGTGACTTTCATGGCTAATTAAGTCTGACCGTCCCTCCATCCATCGTAGAAGGATTGCAGTTAGCAGGGCACAGCGGAAGGTGTCTAACATTTGCCCGCCGGAACTTTCTGGACAGGCACGGGAAAGAATTCAATCTGCCTCTCACCAGCAAGGGCTATTTCATCACAGCTGCCAGGTGCATTGTGGGTAGTAATGTCCTACGCCCCCCCCCCCCCCCATAACAGTTCAGACAAATTGATAAAACTGCTGAGACTCTTTATCAAATTAGTTTTTAGAAATGGGAAAAAAAACTCAATTTGAATGCCAGTTAAATCTAACGATTTCAAAGGAGATGGAGACTTTATTGTTGGGTGATCAGTCAGTGAACACTGTTCACTGTATTCCTTAAGTGTATTCTAAACAATATTGCATCCATTTTCTAACCACTTATCCTGGGCAGGAACAAGGGTTGGGGTCTGAAGCCAATCACAGTCAGCGGAAGGTCCAACGCCAGCGTGCACCCTGGATGGGATTGTAACAATAGCATTCCACATTCAAGCAATGTTTAAGCTCAAAGATGGGGCGCATTGAAGTACTGGTTCGTGCTCTAGAATTATGGAATTATGTGCTGTTGTAAATTAGATTGTGGTTTTTAATATCCAGGAAATGGTAAGATGGCTCATGACTTTGTAATTTGATAGCGCTTGGCCCAATATGACATGCGTGAATATTCCTGATGCAACGCCAGTGCAATTATAATTAAATTGCTCCATTTACATAATGTGTTTAGGGGATATTGTATTCCGCTATGCAAATAACCTTCATGGGAACAACTCTGGTTCAGTGCGACCGTGCGCTAAATGCCACCTGCTCGGTCCTGTCCCCTTGCAGCGTGTCACAAAGGCCACCTTTCCACACCGTGGATGGAGTCCGTCAAACAGAGATCACGCCGGATATGTGTTACGAGTTATTCTCGAGGACTGAAGGGCTGGCTAACGGTCATTTACCATCCACGAGCGGGATGTAGACCAAAAGTTTCATGTGGGGGAGGGCGGAGGGAGTGTGATGACTGAGTGTTACTCTGAACCAAGCCGAAAACAGTGCAACTTTATCACTTTGAAGCATTACGGCTGATGGGCGGGGGCCCACTTTATCAACGTGCCCCCTTGCCCGTACGCCAAGGAAACCCTGTCTAATCGAGGAGTGGCACTGAAATGACCATTAATCAGAGGCGGGCACTTTGCAGTCCAGCAGGGGAGCAGGGGCCAAGGTGGCAATCACTCCGTGGAGGGGCAGGGTGACGTATTTGGGGAGTGATTTATACTGAAAGAGTGTCACGGAGAGGGAGGAGGGTCAGAGTGCCACAAGGTGGGTATAGGTGGGGGGTGAGGTGTCTGAGAAAACATTTTTAAAGATGTGGGGATGAGGCGCTCTTCACAGCACTTTATGGCATTATTGTTATTATTATTATTATTATTATTATCTTGACACATTCCCTGTCCCAGAGAAGCTGAGTTTGGTCGGG
>JAODUD010000082.1:2239137-2269165 GCA_026784285.1 Stomatorhinus walkeri
CTAGACGCTGATAATAATATTTGTCAATCATATTTGCTGATTTGGTCATTCATTCAAGAGTAGACTGAGCTTAAATATGATAGTGATCATACCTAAAATTAAAATATGCTATTAGAACCTTTTGGTAATAGCTGCTGAAACAATTTGGTAGTTGTTGTTAAAAACGCTACATTTCGGGTACTTAAATGGGTGAAATTCTGTGCACTCGATTGGCGTAATCAGCACGTCTAAATGAACTGTTAATAGCAACCAAGAAAGATGCAAGAAAAGTATAATGAACGTATAATTAGAGTAGGCTAATTGTCATTGTATATCAAACCTTCAATTTCCTCAGTCAGTGGAAATAGTAATCAGTATTTGTTTCCTTCAGTTCCTTCACTTTTAATTTGCTCCCAGATAAAATACGTATCATCATTTTTTTTTCTGTTCCAGCTGACAAAAAGCTGCTGGTTCTCCACATACAGGCCTCTCCATGTTTACCGATATTCTGCGGAACCATTAAGGGGTGAACAATGGCCAATGAACATTCTGTGGGGTGGGTTACGCTGAGTCACTAACGGCTTTCAGGGGCCCTCTTGATGGTCTTTGTGTATCAGGGGATGACGCCGATACAGAGGGAAAGGATCAGGCCCCAGCTTCTCTACAGGATCTCCGAGTGACTAATTATGCCAGGAAGGTCGTCAAGACTGCGGAGCTAAGAATTACTCTCAGCTCTGGAAGCGGGCTTTGAAATCGAGTCACCTCTTCCGGCTGTGAATGAGCCCACCGACCGCTGGCATGTGAAGCAGAGCATAGATCACCTCACAGCCGCAGCCGGGGCTGGAAGGCCGCAGAGCCATATAACCACAGTAAAGCCCCATCCATAAATTTCAAATCGCTTCGTGTTATTTGCCGTGACGCAGGTTACCGCTTTTTTGCAGGTATTCATCATAAGGCGTGCCTTCGCAAATATAGTATGTAACACAATTCGTGAAAGGCTGAGGCCAAATGGAAACTAATGCTCGTGACTGATCGTGAATCAACAATGTCATAATGAAGTCTCGCTGGCACAGGAAACACAAAATTCTCAGTGAAATGCCAGGCCTATAACTAAATATTTGTCACAGAGAGGCATTGCGGTTGAAATTGTAAATCACAGAGCGATTTTCAATCTATTCAAAACTGAGCAGTCCATTAAGCAGAGCTTGGTGCGTATGAAGGGGAGGAGTTGTAAGACGATCCCTTGTTGGCATGAAAATGGAAGTTACATTAATTCAAGCTTGGTATGTATGAAAGAGAGGAGTTTTGAGATGATCCCTTGTTGGCATGAAAATGGAAGTTACAGTCCATTAATCAGAGCTTGGTGTGTATGAAAAAGAGGAGTTTTGAAGCAGTCTCTGGTTGGCTTGAATGTGGAAGTTACAAACTATTAATCAGAGCTTGGTGCGTATGAAGGAGAAGAGTTAAGATGGTCCGTTATTTGTATAAATGTGGAAATCTCAGCCCATTTATTGGAGCTTGAGGTGTATGGGGGAGAATATTGAGATGGTCCCTTGTTGGCATGAACATGTAAGTTACAGATATCTCAGGTTGTTCTTACCTGCTTTCAACGACATGTGAGGTTACTGCTGCATTCTGATGTCTCCACTTCCCCTCAATGTGAAGTGTTTCATATCACCACCGCCCCCCCATATTTGGCTGGGTGCCCATAAACATCACCACCCACATAACCTAAGTCGTGAAACAGGTGTTGGAACCAGCTGTGAGGATTTGGAGGTCTGGTCCAATCAATGTGACAGCACTCCATATCTATGTTGGCCTGTTGTCACAACATTTAATGAATTTAACTAAAAGCCTGTGCAATTAAAAATGAAAATGGGCAGCTACTGGAAAATGGCATATATCGTTGACTTTTAAATTCAAGGTCAAACAGAAGTACTATAACTGATAAACGCCACCTGATGGACCTTCTCGTAGACGGGGGCCTTGTGGTCTCACGCCGTCACGGCGGAGAAGCCTGTCACTGCCTTCGGAAAATTGCCAGCATGTTTTCGTCCAAACTGTCGCTCCTGGTGGAACAGTGCAAAGTCAGCGCCGGGTTCAGGCGGAAAACTGCAAGAGCTATGCCAGATGAGGTCTCCTGCATGCCGTTCATGTTCTGTCAAATCACCGGCCTGCTTGTTAGCCTGTAGCTCGCATGGATGCCCCACTAGTCAGGAAGCAGAATTGACAAACAAATGGACTCACAAAGGACACGACGTATCAATATCCTTTGAAAGGAAGGTTAATTTCTTGATTCAGCCAGTAACATTTATTTTTATTTAGTCGATGATTTTGTCCAACGCAACATACAAGTCGTGCAAATAGAGCATTACAAACATTCATGCCGTCAAGGGGTCGACTAGGCGTAAGGGTAGCTAGGCGGAGCTGCCAGTGAACACCCAGGTACAGGTGCAAGCAATATAACAGCAGAAGCTACACAAAAATTCTAAAAAAGCAATAACCTAACAATAGATAACTATTCAAAACAACAGACAAAGTGCGACATTAAGAGCATTCAGGGAACATGAAGATACATCAGGCTAGTAGAGGTGTTCCTGGAACAGATGGGTCTAAAGGCATTTCATCAGGGTGGAGAGAGTCTGATGACCAGATGTGGGTCAGCAGTTCATCATCGCTATTTCTGTCTTTTTGTAATTTGAATTACCTTCTAATGAGTCGACATTTGCATTTGGCATGTGGGGGCATCGATTAAGATCGGCAAACCGATAAAGAGCGGTGGGTTCGAGGAAGCCCTCGTAACACCCGAGGCTTCCTCACGGTTTGTCGGAATGAAGTGGAGCAGAAAGCGCCGCCAGCGTGAGTGCGACACCTGCCAGCGGCCGGATGAACCAGATATACCTCCAGCTCGGGAGAAAGTAATTTGCGCTAATTAGCGGTGCGGTGTGGTCTACGCCGTCGGCAGACACGGGGTGGGGAAGGTGGCAGGAGTTGCAGTCACCTCTTGGAAGGTTCCGGAGCACCTTCAGGCAAAGGCACATCATAATACTGTACGCTGGTCCCAGAAGAAATGTCACCTAGCTAAAGGCTAAACAAGGCAATGAAAATGCATTATGGGAAATGCTTCCCACAAAAGCATGTGGCGCATGATTAATTTCCCATGCACCCATCCATCTTCCAGCTGCTTATTCATTATAGTTTAGTAGGGGGAAGACTATGCCAGAAAGGAAAGGGAATTCCAGTCCATCACGAGGCACACACACACACACACACACGTAATAATATCTTTGTGGGGACCGCTCATTTATTTCTGTGGGAAAAATGCTAATGCTAACTGAAAAATTACGAGTTTGAACCCCTACCCCTGAAGACAAAACCTCTGGAAGGCCGGTGGGCCCCTCTCCTATCTGGGTACAGGCCTGTCACGTGCCTGAGACAACAAAAATTTGCACTGGCCTTGGATGTTAGTCAGTACAGATTGGGATTTCGATTCCGGAGTGCCTGGCGTACACCTGCACCGGGCTGGGAAAACATAAAATGCGAACATGGATCAGTGGTGGGATTGGAGCTACAGAACCATGGAGCCACACGGCCACTCTTCATGCAAGTCAGACAGATAACTATTAATAACAAACCAGTCCATTATAAATAATGAGCCCGTTGTTGGCTTTACTTGGTGATTTAATGAATTGCTAAACCAGGCACAGCTGCACTCTGCTGCATTTAAATAAAATATAAAATGAGGTTTCTGTGCGTTGTCCTCTGAGAGATCAGATTCAGCTTAGCGTAAAGTGAAAACGGCATGGCTTTGTTGCGCTGGCCTTCACTGTATGTCTGGAAGCACAAAGGGTGAGCAGTAAACCAGCCCTCCGCTTGTAAATCCTCCCCCTCACTATTGTAGCATCTCACCCCCCCCCTGCTTTGAGCCTGAGAGCCGGAAGCACACATACTGTTTGGATCTCAAGGTAAGGTCTTCCCACACGTAAGGCGTAGTTACTCCAGCTGTCTTTTTCGTTAATTTGTCAGCTTGATTGCTCACCTTCGTTTGTCTGTTAGTTTGTTTGACGGATTGTTTGTTAATTTGTCAGCTTGATTGCTCACCTTCGTTTGTCTGTTAGTTTGTTGGACGGATTGTTTGTTAATTTGTCAGCTTGATTGCTCACCTTCGTTTGTCTGTTAGTTATTTTGTTTGAAGGACTCTCATCATCACCTAATCGTTTTGTTGTTCATGGTAGCTTGTTTGTTTCATCACTCCTCGTTTGCAGTTTTGTTTTTGCTTGTGTATTTTTTGCACTGTTCGCCCGATTATTTTTGCTGAGATTCCTGTTTGTGTTCACACCTCTGGGGATCTTTTGTCAATGGGCCAAGCCCCTTTAGCACAGGCTACCCTGATTCTCCATTGGAGAAAGGTGTCTGCTTTGGGCAGAAGATCTGACTTGGCATTCTCAGCAGACATCGAGCCAACTGGGGACAATTTGTTTGCTTGCTCTTGTTCATTCGGCTAGTCCTCCCTGTTTGGTATTTGCTTCATTTAATAAAGTGCTGTGGTTCTTCTGATCCAATTGTCCCTTTGAATCTTTTTTGTCAGACCAGGAGCAACTGACCTTGGCCCAAAAAATGCCAATTTGAGATTCCCTTTCGGTTAAAAGAGGACAAGGAAATTGGGGGAAAAGGACAAGACTATAAGAACCTTCTTTCATTCTAATATAACCAGGACCTCATTATACTCATTATTTATAATGATAAACAAAGTGATTACAGCTAGCTGAATGCCTAGCTATGTACTAATATAAATAGAATGTTTGATTTATTGCTTGAAATTATTTTCTGGAAAAAAAACATAAACGATAAAACTTTTTTGTTCCAGGACATGCGATTTGTCGGACTATAGCTATGACTTTTTCTTATAACTTTTTTCCTTTTATCGCATGGATAGAAAACATATTCTTGATGATCACATTCCATGTTTTTCATTTTCCTATGAGGAAAGAGCTGTCCTTTACAGTAGCAGAACACGTGTGGGAAGTGTGATACAGTTCCTCGGTAAAAACGACATGGTGACATTTCAGAAACGTGCCTGGCAGAGAACTCACAGGAAGCGTTTCCAACGTCCCTCCTAATGAAGTGTACACACATCGGTGCGGGACGATAACGACGACAGTCGGCTACATGTGCAAAACATGTGTTGAGGGCCACCCCGCAAAACCGGTTTCAGAAGTTAATTTGACAAGGGTCATGAGACCTTAAAATAGACATTAAAAGGTCCGTCCATTAAAGTGGGAAAGACTGTTTAATGTGCGTTCCTTGCTACAAAGCACAGGATTTTTCAATATTACCAACAGATTTTTAAACCTTTTCTTAAATGAAGGGGAAAAATCTCTACTTATGGAGGTGAGATCAGGACCCAGATGGGAGGATTTAAACATGAAGTGCGTGCTTCTAAAGCACATGGAAACTAAGTAAAGATGTGGAACATTTATCTTATAGTTATATATTTATTATCCTGTCTTGTTATAGAAGCAAAGCGGAAATGTCCCCATTTATAATTGCTGTTTACAATTACTTAGTTTTGAGAATATTTACGATGTTAGCATTTTTAAATTAAGGCAGCGTCCTTAAGCAGTATTCATGCCGGTGATATCTATTTCCATAAGATGTGATTTGTAACACTTCACAGAAGCAGGTCCAATTACAGCCTCGCGGAAATGAAAAGGTCGACGCTGAATTACAAACAGACAGATGCTATTCCAGTTCAGCCGTCCTTAGAAAACGTACGTCTCTGATAGTGCCTAAGAAAGGCCCTGTGTCACGTGACTAGCTTCCCCAGGTGCAACGTCTGAAAACCGGATCGAGAAAAGACCCGACTGAGTCATGTGGAACAAAACTACGGAAGCATGCTGTACACCGAACTTACTAAATGAAACATCCTCTCCCATTCCAGTCAGTCTTGCACTAGTATTACAGGAAGGTCTGTGTGGGTGTTGGGTACATGTTTACTGGCTTTCCCCAAGCAAAGTGTTTTATTTTACTTCTATTTTACTTTTGTTTTTTAAAAGGACTTGGAAACCTTTTGTGTACTCCACTCTGGTGTGCGTGGGTGTACTGCCTCCTCCAAACCACAAGGGGGCAGTGTTAAATTCTCAGTCATTAATTAATTAAAACTCATTCCTTATGTTACAGTCCTGGCAGAGTTCAGTAATGATCTTCATGAGGATTTCAGTGCAGGAGACAAGTTTTTAAAACCCAATAGAGAACCTCATTATGACAAACAGCTAAACGCGACCATGGTAATGGCAAGCTGTCACAGTCTTTTCATCTTACTGTATCAGTGCATCTGCTCCAACTGATCGAACACATTGTGGCACCTTTGCTGTCCCAAACGAGTAAAAGGGAATGATCTTATTTCACTGAGTAATTTATCCCCGTTTTTAATTTATTTCTGCTCATGTAAGCCATAACCTCCGGCTGGTTCTGGGAGGATGTTTATGGAGAAAGATTACAGTTCAGTGACTACCTGATATACACGCACACAAAGCAGTGGGTAATAACCCAGTAAAATAATGAGGGCAAGACCCTTCACAGCATTAATTAACAGACTTCAACTGCTCTCGCTACTCTTCAGACAGTCATTAATGATGCGTGACATGAGAGTGTCTGTTATGCTTTGTTACTATGGAGTAACTGTATTAACTATTTCCAATATAAACAATAAAACGTTGGATTCATTACCTGGAGGTTTTGGGTTCAACGCTCATGAATAAAGTATATATTGATGTAGGGATGCCAGAGAGACTTGGAAACAAACCCAAATGATTCACGGGATTCCCAAATGATCACATATGTAAATTATTGAGGGACGAAGGAGGAAGAGGGAGGGGTTAAGGGGCAATGAGTTTTAGACCTACGAGTTTTAGATAAAGCAGAATTAAAGGATGGAATGATTCTGAATTAAAACACTGCAGCACTAACACTAAGGGGTCCAGACCCACTGGTGATATCAACTGAGGGAGATATGCTTTTCAATACATTTCAGGGTTGGTGCTTGTCCTGCCGTGTCCCGTGTGTCTTCTCCCTATTTGGTCTTGCTCTGGCTTGCGCTTGATTCCTCAGCTGCTGTGTGGCTCAATGGGTTGAGTATGTGGCTCTGAAGTAAATATCCCCTCTGTCGTGAGTTTGAGGCTAACCTGAGGTCAGTCTCACCTTCATTTAATATGTTGGTTTTATATTTTATTTTATCCCCAACTTTCTGATATAACTAATTTTCATCCTTGCTTTTGTGTCTTTTGTATATGGTTACCCTGTCCGTGCCTTGTTTAGGTATATTTTATTTTATTTGTTTTCCTAGTCTTTATTTACGTAGGCAATCCTCAGAGTTAGTTAATGTTTCCCAGTGTCTAGTGCCTGTTGTTTGTAATATACCGCACCTGTTCCTTGATGTCCCGAGTCCTTAGTGATTGGTTGATTGGTCATGGTTACCTGTCCTTCATCTTGTTTTAGTAGTAGTGTATTAAAGTGCCTGGCTTCTGTTCTCTTCCTCAACTGGTCACTGTGGCTGTTGTCCTGTGTTAGCCACCTCATTGCTAAGTGTAGTCAGCATAGTTATCCCATGTTTCTTACTGTAGTTCCTTGTGTTCCCTCCCTGCCTTTAGTTTCTGTTTTGTTTTGACCACTCGTAGTCCCTTTGTTTTACGATTCTCCCTTTGCCTTATGCTGCGTTAATAAAACCCAATCCCAAACCTATTGAATGCGTGCATAATTTCCACCACATCATCGATGTGCCGTTAAAGTGTGGTACAGCAATTACGATCACTGATTGCAAATAAAAATGAAACTTTTTCAAGAATTTCAATCTTTCATTTAAAGCAATTGAACATCCTTTTGAGTTCTCAACAGAAAACAAACGTAACAATATTATGAAGCATACAAAAAGGGGAATTGTTTTCAGGCAACAGATTGTGACTTGCTGTCCTTCAAAATGAATTGAAACCAGGTATATCAGATTAATGATGTACATGCATATCTGAGTCAGAAAAATCAGGATTTAATTCATTATCATTGCTGAAATCATTAATATAATAGCTATTAGAACACTGCTGATTATGTAAGATTTTATTTGATATCCTATAAATAGGATAGACATACAGTATATAACTACATATTTATAAATGTATTAAATCTGTTACCACTGTAATTAAAATTTGCCTTTTTAAGATACTTAAAACACGGGAAGAATAATTAAATACACTAAGCCTTTTTTGTTATTCAAAGGTTTGCAGGAACTTCATGTTTTCTTTGTGATATTTATAGCATATAATAAATAAATGGGATGATTACTCAGCTTAATGCTGAATTAAACCCATGTGCATTATTCTGAAACATCTCCTTTGTGTATCTCTCATTTTTATGAATCCTGTATGTGATTCTCATCTTTGGTGATAAACTAATCTAATATCATGTGAGATGCACTACTGATTAGGATACATTTATTAAATGAAATTTTTGTTAGCATGCAAAAACACACACCATGTATTGATTAACTTTTAAAAGGATAGCTTTTTTTCTAAAGGAAAATGAAATCTTATTTCACTTTCTGTGGTCTGAAATGTTATTTTCAAAGTCTGGGTGGAATTTTTTTTTAATCTTGTGACTACAGAAGAACAGCACAACTAACAGAAAATGCACTGAAAAATCACAAAACAGATAAAACAAACAATGCAGTTCAAAAACTAACTAACGCACAAAGACCACATCTCACACAAAGCAAATATCCCAGACCCTTTGCAGCAGATGTCACAAAAAATTCATTTAGAAAAAGAAGGAAATTCCACGAATTTTTCCTTCCCCAATGGCATTGAGAACTCACAAGTGGAATGGAGTCTGTTATAGACTCCACATTATGTGTGGACTCAGGGGTGTAAATTTTGGGGGGATGGGGGTGTAACTCCTTCCCCCTCCCCCCCAATAATCAAAACCAGCCAATACAACCCCCTGGACCCCCTTAAATGTGTGGAAACCTCAACCCCCCCAATGTTGAACCCAAAGTTAGGCCCTTATGTGGTCTATTTACCTTCCCATGTGAGGGACAAATTAAAACAAAATTTATTCTTCACAAAGGTGGTAAAAAAAACCCTATGAACCTATGACAAATTAAGCAAAATGTAACTACTTTGTATAAATCAATTTATTTGATGTCTTTAGTACAAAAAGCTGCAGAGTTTTTACCCTGAAACCTTTAATGGAAGAGGATTTAAAAGCCACGTTTGAGAAAACACGCCTGTGTATATTAGCGCTGGCTGCACAGCTCTGGGTATGCGGTACGTGACTGTCTGCACAAAAATAAACGGAGCAACATTCTGCCTCCATCATGAATGTTTTTAAAATGAAATCCCAGAGTTAGACGTCTCACTGCACTCGTCTGTGCATTCGGGAATATAAAAAAACAAAGGAAAATTCTGGAGATGGTTTTGGGGGGGGGGGGTGACCCCCTGCCCCCGATATCTCTGCCATCATAGAGCTTCAATTTTCCCAAGTGTCCCCTTTCACCTGTGGGGGAGCAACCTCATCTTCACCATGAGCACATATAGCCCCAGTCCCCCCCCCCTCCCCGCCGCGCGAAGGCACTGACTGCATAGAGATGTCGCAGTCAAAACGTTAAAGTAACGCATAAAGTAAAAAAAAAAAAAAGCTGATTTTGTCAACTCTCAGAGTTGGTTTCGGACTAATAATGTTCAATTGTTATTCCCTTGCAGCAACTCGCAAACATTTCAGTTGGTGACAGAATTCATTTGTAAAAATACCAAGAAATTGATCGTTTCCCCAATGATAGCTTTTGAAAAGGAAAAGAAAACGATTGTTCAGTCGTCCTTAAAAGAAGTATAGGTCCAGTTATATATGCTGATATTATGTGTGCCTGCTTGTGCATTATATTCACTTATATTATCCTGACCAGGGTAAGTGGCTGGAATTAGACAGATGTATTTTTTTGTTCTAGAAGACAAAAGAGTTGAAATTCTGTATCCTGGGTAATGGAGGGATAACAGTTTATGGGGATAGCGATAGACAACCAGTATAAAGGAAAAACCATGGTCTTGCTGGATAACAAGAATGTTTTTTCCATAAAAATCCTAATTCTATTGTTCATATTTATTTAATTGAATGGTGTCCTGGGTTGTCCCCTGCCTTGTGCCTATAGGCGCTGGACCCCCGTGGATCTGAATAGCAGTAAATGGATGGATGGATATCTATTTAATTTTTTAGGAGGATTTTTTTTTTATTATTTCACAGAAGGCTCAGTTGCATTTAAAAAATGGATGCTTGCAACGCCTTACAGAAATTACATTTTATAAATACAAGTTATATCAGATTATCTTGAAATTGCATTAATAGATCTTACCTGCTTCTTCTGATTTTTCCCTGGGACTCACCAGTATGTCTGTGTTTTGTTTGACCCTGATAAGCCACGCCTCTTGCTCGTTGCCCCTCGTTAGTCTGGATATTTAAGTATCTGTTTGTCTTGTCATCCCCAGTTCGGTCATTAATGTCCGGGCCTGTCTGCCCGCGTCACTCCCTGTACCAGTCCTCCTGTTTTTGATTCCTTGCAGTCCCATTTGTTTTCCAACCCCTCTTCCGTTCTGCTCAGTTTGGTTTCAATAAACACCCCTTTTGTTTGCCCCCCAAACGCCTGCCTCTTAGTCCTTCATCCCGCAGATCTTGGTATACACAGCAAAAATACTTTACTGAGTTAAAAATGAGATTTATTGTGTCACTCTCCTGAAATAAAGGAATAAAAGTTTGAGCAATGAACTGTTCCCTTGGGGTGTTAAGCTTTGTGACAGAGGGAAGCCTTGAGGTATGAAAAAATGAATAATAAAAATGTAGTTATTCAAGGACACAGTCCAACAGTATTATCGTATATTTGATACAAGAATATCAATGAGTGACTGGTTTTTCATTCAACAATTACCAACTGGATGAGTTTAAGAAAAAAGTGATTACAAGTTACCAGCATGTCCTTACAGCCTCATAACATTCTGCCTGGGAAATCAGGATGTTCAAAGTTTCTCATGTGATACATGTAGCTGAATCAAAGCATCTGTATTTTTCATTATACAAAAAATACATTTTATTTGACATACAGTCTACACTTGTAAACTCAGTCTCCATATCTCATAATATCTTGTACCTCCCATCGCCTTGGTAACCCCAACCCTGCATGCTGGGACCACTAAAACCCCTGGAGTCAGAGACCAGGGCTGCATGCTGTCAGCCAATCAGAACCGCAGCTCAGTGCGACATCCTATCACATGTCTTCTGCATTGCCAGTTCCTCATTGGAATATTTTTTTTCCTCTGGTCAACCGGAGGCAGCGTCGTAAATCTTTAATTAAAGGACAAAGCCTTCGCCTACCCACCCCAGGCGTCGATTGTAAAGTAAAATTCCAATTCTCCTTGGGAGGCCACATCTACTCTTATCTCTTATCCTCCGTCTTATCTCGGCATAATTACCTGGGAGCTCTACCTAATCGTAATTGTGTTCATTCTGGAAACTTAAAGCGGGATGGGGGGTTGTGGACTTCAAAGGTTTTTTAAAGTGGCCCAGATAGGGATGAGAAAAACAAATATCGTCTCCCCAGTGCTGCCACATACAAGGACACCGGAAGGGAATATACCATCATAGCAGGGGCAAGTGATAAACTAATGCTGATTAAATGGATGGCTGGGAATTTAAGGTAATGACACATAAAAGTCAGCGCTGAAAATGCAGACCAGACTCTGGGAACGAAATCCATTAGATTTAAGGCGGCGTCGCTTTTGAAGGATTTGTCTGTCTGGGAACAATTCTGATCCCTAAAAGGACATGCAAGTCACTGTAATACTCTAGATATGTTTGGATTCCTGGACAGCAGGTAGAACTGGACAGGTGAACTGGGTTATGAGCCTCCATGTCCTGTTCTCAGAGTATGGGACCTACACCCATTGGTCATGGGTCCCCACAATGTCAAAATAACAGGTTTTTATTACATTGCGGGAGACATTGCAGGCACACACACGCATACACCCATCAGCTCATTTTGCAAACTGTTTGCCTTTTGCTGCTATTTGTTTTCACAAATATTTGAAGACGGAATAAATTCCATGATCTCCGAAGGCTTATGTGAGGATTTACGGCACTGGCTTGTTTATTTACAGAGACGCCTGTCGGGTCACATTGTATAACCACTGCAGAAAGTAAAATAAAGCGCTAAACATTAAATACTGAATAAAATGTGCAACTAAAGACAGGCAAAATCAGTAAAACGTAGTTTTATTACTTTATCCTATATAAACACACATATGGTCATATATTTCCACCCATCTTCCATTGCCCATAGAGTGACAGTGTGTGTGAGTGTGCCCTGAAATGGACTGGTGTCTAGTCCAGGGTGTACCCCGTCTATTTACATTTTATTTATTTAGCAAATGCTTTTATTTCAACCAATATGATGTCTTTTTCCTGCGAAAGCCGGCTCAGACGGTCCCTGGAGCAATTTGGCGTTAGGGGCCTTGCTCAGGGGCCCAGCAGTGACATCACTCTACCAGGCCACATACCACCCCCGCTCTAGTGCCCCCTGCTGTCTGGGGTAGGCTCCAAGGTCTCTATCACTTTGACTGGGATAAGCAGGGCTGCGCCAGGGAGGGGCTTTGGTGGGTGCTGCAACTAACCCTGTGACAGCCATAGCCCCACATTTAAAAAAAAATTGGTGTACGTGTGTTGGGGGTGTTACATCAAAGTGTAAACTGTGGCAACCAGCAGGTTTAAGGAGAAACCCTAAGGTTCAGAGATGTACACGCTGCACTGTGCCAGCAGGTTACGTGTGTATTTGCCCGTGGTGTGGCTTTCTGGTGGGTTGACTCACGCCGTGTCGTTTCCCGGCGGCTCTCGAGCTCTCCGAAGAAGATCAGTAACGCAGATCAAAGTGCAGGTGGTCGGAACATTAAGCTGGACGCCTCTGCCACGCGACACGCCCTTGCACCTCTCAATCCCAGAGTCAATCTAACCCTTCACAGATTCTGCTCCCTTCAGAATGTGACGGGATATTTAAGAAACACTGCTCATGCTGGAATGCAGGGGACAGGGGCGTGTACCCCCCCCCCCCCCCCCAGAAATTTAATTTGGTTTCATTCACTGCCCAATGAGTAGCATTTGTATCTATTTAGCAGGCTAGCATACAGGCTAGCAGGCACACCAGTAACAGAAACAGCATGTAAGTATGGATGAGCAAGCTTGTTACAATTTATAACCTCGTTGCTTTCACCCATTAGGACCCTTCTGGAAGTTTCCTGAAGAGATACTCAAAGGACAGCTTACCGAAAGTAGAGGCGACAATAATTACGTATTATTGTTGGATTCTCGGTCCCATCCGCTGTTCTTCACCGTGGGACTGTTTGGCAATTTAAATACTAAACTAAATGCATTTGAGCCCATTTATAAAGTATATACTTGAGTCATTCTCCAGTGCGATGAAAGTAATCATGCTAAAAATGTGTCATTATTGTACTGACCTCCACGAGAAGTTGGTTTGATTTCCCTGCTAAAACAATGAGGAATACAAATAAGAGGCTTGAATACATGGATGACAATCAACCATGATGCTTTGTACCTGGATCAAGTGTTGCAGTTGTTGGAATGGTGACAGCATAGCCAGGGTGCCACTTAGGCTATTTTATTTAAGCGGGTTTTAAAATGCTGTATAAAAGTGTAATTTCTGCAAAGCTGAATAGACGGGAAGAGGTGAAGTCAGCGTGCTGTGGTGGTTCCCAGCAATTTGCAGCCGTCTCCATAAGCAACAAGCTTATTCTCCCTGCCAGGGGCTGTTCAATTTCCCTCTGAGTCAAAATCTCTGCAGTCACATCCTGTTCGGAATTAAATCAGGCAACTGTGGGCCTCCGTTGTCTCCCCACGGCCGGCAGTTTGCCGCAGTGCTGCACAGAGCCGTGCGGTCTTTAGGACGCGCCGTCTACGATTGCGCAACGCACCACGTCGCACGCTCCGCCGGTGCGGAACGGCGCACAATTTTGCAATTTTCTGGGAATTCAGACTAGTGGGAGGGACAGGGGCAGCCATTATTGGAAAAAGCAAAAAAATCACAATCACAGCTTGCCACTGGGAAATCACCAACACACAATAAATATGGTCCCATGATGCCACTAAACAGGGCACATCTGGATCGCATCCATAGACGGCACGTATCTCTTTTCCTGTGTGTGTTGTGTCATCTCTAAACTTGGAATGCTGTCCCTTGTATGGTCTTCTGTTTTCCCCCAGAGCAGTACATATCTACCCCCCCTCCCAAAATACCTCCCTCATTGTGTTCCCCATGAGCTCATCGTCCAGTATGGGGGGGGCTCTTGTCCTCCCAGTGTCATCCGATCACCGTGAGCCAGGGCCCTGAGCTGAGCTCAGTTCAAGCTTAAGAGCAGAGGTGGGTAATTCAGGACCAGAGAGTTAAGATCCAGACCAGGATTTTGTTTCAGCCAACCAGTTGAGTATAAAGAGTCACAGTCACAGAGTACTCAACTGATTGGTTGAAACAAAATCCTGGGCTAGACTTCTACTCTCTGGATCTGAACTTCCCACCGCTGCTTAAGAGTCATTGCACAGCCCAGCTCTTCCATCCAGATCCTTTTTTGGAGAGAGCACTATTGATCCACGGATTATCACACCCAAACTGATTAAGCCAGTGTCTCCAGTGGATGCATGCGACAGCATAAACAGAAAACGGTCCGTTCCCTTCTCGGTGACGATAAACCCCAGCCGACACCACCGCTCTCCGTGTAGCGTTTTAGATGTCCGGTGCTTCTCATGTTCCACACATGAAAGGTTCTGCCTTCTCCCAGAATGGTGCTCATGGAACCGTCAGATAAAAGGCAGTGGCCTGACTCGGGAACAGGGCAAAAACGGGGATGCGGGGGGGAGCTGAACACAAGTTCATGGTCACTATAATATTATTAATAAACAATATTGTACATGACTATTGATATGGAGTTTGATATGGAGGTTTTGTTTTGATTATGAATAAAGTCTGGCGCATATTTCCTGATATAACGTACGCGATATGGCCAAAGTCAGTGGACACCAGCTTATCCAACATCTTGTTACGAAACCAGTATGACGTTGGTCAGTTCATTGTTGCTTTAATAGCCTCTACGTTTCCGGCAAAGCTCTGCATTAGATGCTGGATTTGCGGCCATTCAGGTTGGGTGATTAGATCGCTCTGTGAGTTTGTGTGGCTGACCACTTCACAACTGAACTTGTTGCCTTCACTTGTGTTTGACTGGGACAGCTCTGACTCGGTGGAAAGATGGTGTCCTGTGAAGGTGCCCCGTAGAGAGTCACTAACCCAGAGTCATGGAAAACCTGGAAAAGTTTTGGAATTTTAAAAAAAATTTTCCAGGCCCTGGATAAGTTTTGGAATTCTTGGATAGAGGGGAAAAGAGAGGGAACTAGCCTTGTTCATTTTTGTTTCCCGCTTTGTTCTGTAACGCGGTAACGGAAATGAACTTATACAAATACTGTTCTATCTACTTTAGTTTTGCAAACTTGTGGGTTTTGGAAAAATTTCTTATGGTACTGGAAAAGTTTTGGAAAAGTCATGGAAATATATTCTGCCATAATTGGGGGATCCCTGCTAACCTCTTATACATGAACCACCCATTCTGTTGATAATGATTGTTGCAGGAGATTGCATAACTGTCTGCTTATACATCTGTGTCAGCAGTGGGTGTGGATTAAATAGGAAATTCCTCTGATTAATTGGGGTGTCCGCATACTTTTGCCCATATTGCGTATCTGTCCTAGGGGGCCGTGTCAAAAAAGTTTGAAGACCACGGCTCTAGACACAAGCTCAACAGTTCTGAGGATTGAGCTTTATGGTTGGAGTCTCTGGGTCACGGCGATTTTCATTTAGCCCGTTTGTCATTGTTTTCCAGAGTTGGCAAATGCAGGAAGGCCCCTGTTTCCTGGGAATGATGTGGATGACCAGCTGAAAAGGATTTTCCGATATCCATTTAAATACTGTAACTGATAGGCAGCAATATGTTACATCTATTATAATAATCTGTTACATACGCAGCTACCTTGGCAATTTTATCATCCTTGGCTTAGTTCATAGTATCTAAATATGGTGTCTGCTGGCTACAGGTCTCTTTAAACATCTACATGTGTTTATGTCAGCGTGTTTGTGGTTTTCCAACTATTGGCTTCTTCTGAACCAGCCTGAATCGATTTTCTTGGTGATGTCGGATATATCACAAGGTGTACTACACATCTGTTAAATCAGCACGATGACGTCCCCCTGGGTCGTTACAGTGTGCACCGAGGTCTACGGCCGGTCTTTCCAAATGGATGACAAGTCTGTGGAGACGTGTTTCAGTTCAGTGTAAGCCGTGTATTTACCTTAATGCTTTGATACGTTGCTGGGGACTCCAACAGAGGAGCAGTGGACAGCTATGACCAAACTGCCCGATTATAAGGTGAGACCCCTGCCTGCTTGCCTACACTCAGTCCATGATGGGCTTCTCAGTGTAATATTGTTATTTTGCATAAGCGTAGTTCTTTTAAGTACCTTAGAAATGAGGGGTTACACCAGTACCTGTTCCTCTCTGTCCGCAGCCATATCCAATGTATCCAGCCACCACATCGCTGGGAAACGTGGTCCCCAAACTCAGTGCCACCGGAAGAGATTTGCTGCAGGTAAATATGCGTAGATTTAAACTTCTGTTAAGATACTCTTCATAAAGTAGTATACAAGGCACTGGCGTTTAGACAAAAGTACGTTAGTCCTGAGTGAGTAATACGTGACGACCTTTGGTGTTCGCCTTCCTGTTTCTGGTTTGCAGTCCCTTTTTGCACCCTGCTTGCTCACAAAATCGCTGACAGATTTTTGGACTGCCTCAGACTTCTCCTCTTATGTCCCTCCTGGGCCTCAGTGATAAAGTTTCAATGGATCTTTCCGCAGAGCCTCCTGAAGTGCAATCCCGTGCAGCGCATCTCGGCCGAGGACGCCTTGCAGCACCCATACTTCGCTGACTTTTGCCCCCCTTAGACGTTTCTTTAAAAAAAAAACAAAAAAAAGAACTCTGCCAGACAGGAACTGCCCCCACCTTGACAGAACGGACCTTCCCTCTCCATCGTACGCCACAATAGTACTTGTTGGCCAGGAAGAAAGTGTGAGCAGCTAACATGACAGGCTTCTGTTCAAGCAGTCAAGACTTCTCTTCTCCATAATGGCTGTCAGCTGACTGGCCGCAGCTTTCCTTGCAGGGGCCTCGCTGTAACTCAGGCATGCCCTTTAAACATCTTGCATGCCTGGCAAACAGGCTTAATGTACTGTTCTCTTAGCGGAAGATACATGAGTATTTGGTACAATAACCTCTGTGGGGGAAGGTTAGTCTATCTGAACCATACCTTTCAGCTGCAGTTAAGGATTAAAGTTAAGGCACTATCAGTCAGATACTGGCTGGCTTGTATATTTATGATTTTAGGTTTAGTTTCATTAAGGTTGAACTGTTTGCCACTTACTAACATAGGTTTGAGATTGTATAAATTAAAGGAAAAAATGTTATTTAAATGTACTTATTATTTCTCAGGCTTTCTTGTACAGCTCATACATGACCATTTTTCTTTGATTGCACTTTGATTGCAAGACTTAAAAAAAATGCTCTTGCTTTTTTTAAGTTGATTTTCATCAATTGGATTTCCATGGGTTGAAAACTGAAGGTAGAATCGTCCCTGTTTTGCTGGGGTGAAATGGGCCCTAACTGTCTTACGGACTCGCACCTGTTCCCACGTTGTTGCTGCTGTTACATTTTATCGTCAGATGAGTGTCTTATAGCATCTTGAGACTGCTGCCATTGACAGTGCTGAACGGCAACGTATTGCCACCTTTTTGGATTGAAGGTGTCAGCTGGTTACACCCGAGTCCTGCTCCATGGCAGCAAAGACTTTCTTAATGACGGGTATTTTAATTTTTGGCATGATTCCTTAAAACAGTGTTAATTCTTCGTATCCATGCTGTAAAACACTTTTTGCTGTGTAAACAAATGTTAGGTTACACAAAATCACAAGGTTTTAGCTTATAGTAATAATCACGGGGGGGCAGGGAGACTGCATATCGCACATGATTTGCAGCTGTAAGGTTAATTTTTAGGTAAAAGGTTAAAATAAGTTTTCAGAAATTCAATACAAAAGTATTATTAAATGTGCTTGCCTGCTTTGATATTTAAATAAATATAAAATACTTTGAATAGATTCCTCCCCAGTCTAAACAGTGAGTTGTTTTCTATTAATATGCTTTTTCCATTAGGTTATTTTAAGATGTTCCCATTTTGACTAGAAATATTCCTTCAGTAGCATTTTGTGCAATTCCTGGGCTGAACTCAGTAACATGATGAATAAATTACAAGCTTTTAGAGTGGTTATGAAAACTCCCATTGGTTGTTAGATTTTATAGCTTTTTATGAGACAACTTGTCCCCAGACTACATCACATAAATCTGTAAACGTGTAAAAGCAAATCCTGCTCATTTTAAGTCAGTGCAACACATTTATGGAGCTTGACTCTAGAATGACAATTCAAATCCTCATTGCAGTACAAATTGGCTTGTTTAACTAACTGCTTAATTTGATTTATTTCACCATTTATTTGAGTTCAGTTTTCACCAAAAGAAAAATGCTCAATGAAGGAAAAGAAAGGAAGTGGCAATGAAGGGCGCAGCCTGTCTCTAGAAATCTGTTTCGGATTTAAAGCTCTGTGTTTTAGCCGTCTGACAGCAAGCAGTCACTGGGACCATGCCAACAGATTCCAGTTAGGAGCCAAAAACATGAGTAAAAATACGACAACATTGCCAGAATAAGCTACCTTTTGTACAGCTAAATGACACAAAAAAAAAAAAAACAATTTGGAAGTAAGGACCACTTCTGCACTTTCCACAGTGAGCCTGTTAGCCTTTTATCAAATCACGAGTAGGACTGAGAGTTTTTGCTATTTAGTACTTTTATGTGTGTAGTCAATAAATGTACATTTTAAGTTGTATATTTGTATAAGTATTTAATAAAGTACTCTTAAGTATAGAGCTAATTTTGTGTAATTTCAATGCGATCCCCGTAGTAAAATCAGCATATTCTGTTTTAATGTCAGCTTATACTTTGGGGCACTTACACATTGGGTTACCACTATACTTACCATGATCGACCCGGAAAAGACGACCAGTTAGGGTACAGACACACACAAAGCAACATTTACGAGAAGGCCTTTTTTATTTGAAGTATATTTCAGGTCTTAGTTCATTCACAAAATATGCAGGTAGTTATTTACTGAATATATTTATACAGTAAATGGAGCCAGATGAGCCAAGTTTGCAGTCCCCCAGGTGCCACATCAGGTACGACAGAGATATTGGTGATTGGAGACAATATACACCAATGAACATCCATTTAAAAAGATCTGAACTGATCATACAAAATACAAATGGCTGGATGTTTTGAAAGTACTTTCATTCTTTGTTCAAAACATCCGTTCCGCACCGCTTCAGCTCTTCACATTGACTCGATAAAAAAAAAAAAAAAATTTTAGCATAACATTTCAGTGATTCCAGCATAACACACCATAGGCTGTTTGCCTCGCCGTTCACGTCCGCGTTTAAACGTGTTTCCCAAAAAGCAAAGATGAAGCAGCAGCAAAAATGAAGCGAAACAGGCAGATGAACCAACAGAAACGGGGAGTTGCCATGGATGCCGAATGGAAACACCAAGGAAAGCTGCCTGCCAGACCAAGCTGGTCCTCAGATTGTGTTTATATGCTTTGTAATTCAGAGCAGAATTAGGAGCTAATCCACTCTCAGACCAAAATATAAATTTCTCACATATCTATACACAAAGATATATATTTTAAAAAAATTAACAAAGATTGTAAAGGTAAAAAAAAGATAAATGCTTGGCTAGTTTGATACACTGCGAACTTTATTACGATTGACGTTGGGACAGAGACTCTTTCTGATAAGGTAGCAGCTTCTGCTCTAACAAGGTCATCAATTCCCAGCACGGAGCTGAAAACAAGACAAAACTGAGAACAGGGTTTCGGTTTAACTGAGACAAGGGTAACCAGGCAAACTGGGCATTACATGCTGACCGGTATTAAAATGTCTTGATGGATGTATAATTACACATCTAGATTAAAACTACTTTCATCAAAAGGCTACTTCGAAAGAAAAAGCACGTTAAGACAGACCAGTTCTCCAGGGTACCAGTTTGGATCAGCGAACTAAGTATTTGATCCTGCTTGTATAAAAATGATTACGTTACGGAGGACCCTGTGGTCATATGATACGTCCAGCTGTATGACTAAAGGTGATTGAGGACATCACTATTAAAAATACATGTTAAATTACACAGGTGCCAGTAGCACTGGCTCTCTGTCAGAGTCACAGTCGGTCTCATGGAACGTGCCGTTTGCTTCATCTGGCTTCCAAGTACTTTACTGATACTAGTAGATATATACTGAATATGTACTAAAACATAGCAAAGATACACAGGGGTACATGAGGCTTTGGGGACTCGCAGAGGACATGCAAAGAGGAGCGAAAGGGGTTAGAGGCCCACAGTAACACACACACAGCTTCTGAACTTGAAGAGTAGAATACACCAGACTTACTAGGCGATGACAGAGCTACACTTTAATCTACTAGTGGGCAGAACTTAAGTCTTAAAAATCCACTAAAAGCTTTGTGTCACTATACAACTAGGATTGTTGTTATACTGCTTGGTGGAATTTAAAACCACATCCTTTCACTCTCAGTGTTCCGCCACTGCTTCTCTGTGATTGGCCAGAAGAATCGCCTAACTGGATATCAGCTCATAATCATATACTCACTGTACACTATAGTGTCCCAAAGCTGCCTCATTCTTTGCAACTTTTAAAAAGCTCGCTGAAGGTATTCTGAAATGGTCTGCACTCCAGACTTCTTTTTTACTCGTATCATTTTGTCCGTGTGGGGTGGGGGGGGGCTGACATGAGAAGCAAAAGATAATTCAGAATCCATCTGATAATTCATCTTCACCCCCGTCACTACAGCCATTACCATTAGCTGAGTTTTGTGTGGTTCATCCGATAATGTAATTATACTCAAAGCAGGACAGCTGCAGCCAGAAAAAAAGAAAAAAGAACCTGCCTACAGACTGTTATTTGAGTAATTCCACATATTTTTTAGTGGAGCTGATGACTCACGAAATACACATTATGAATCAGCTGGATAAGTGTTCAATCTTCTTTTTAAACTCTTAAATGTCTGCAGAATGCAGAATCTTATTGCTCATAATAAACAGCAGAATACATTAAACTGGTTCTAAACATTCCCTAGAGGGATGAAAAGCACTATTTAAATGTAGTCTGTTTTTATTATTATTTATTGAAAGTAGTAGTGTTGACACGAAAATTAATCGACTTATTAATCGATTATATACAGGTTCTTTGAATTGAGACGGCCATCCAGAACACAGTGAGTGCACAGTATTGCTCCCCATTTGTGTCTGAAATGGGGGTAAATCTGCACTCTCGCTCTACAACATGGGCAGATGGAGAGAATAACAGCAAAGTATCGTAGCTGGAAGCTTGCGAGGGGCACTGACAGATCCTGTGCACTGAAGTTTAAACACGGTACCAATTAAGGGACTCTGGATTTCCCTATCCCTCATTCAGAGACAGAAACTGGGCTCAGCCTCGCTGAACAGAAAGATGCGTTTCAGAGGCGTTCTGTGTTTTACAACAGTCATTTTTATGTACAGGTTAAACAGTCATTAAGTTAACGTACTAAGACCAACAGAAACCTGATTTCATGTCGACAGCCAATTTCCCAATCGCCTTTTACATCTACGCTGCTTCTATTTACATTGATCGTTGTCATAATTCATAAAATATCACTGAGCTAATCATTATGAAGGGAGGGAGAGAAATTAGCATGGATGCTGAAGCAGTTAGCTGTTCCCTTCACACTTCTCATCACTGACATTTCATTCAATCCATTCGGGTGATTTTGCTCTCATTAAAAGTTACCCACCAAGTCTCATAAGTGGTATATCACAATGCAAAGGCGGCACAGTTTTGTACTACAAGACCATTAAAGTGGAGGAGAAAGTACTCAGACTACACAATCCAGTCAACTGCTGCCACCGTTCTTAATAAAACACTGTAAAGTAGGTAAATATGCAGACACCTACAACCTCAAACAGGACTCATAAAATAATCAAATCTCACATTAAAACGCTGTGAAAACACAGTAATGAACCACAGCCAGGCTTTTTTACTTTTCATGATTCATAGGTAAATGTTTGGAGTTGTGCAAAGTCTAGTATTTCCTTTGCTGCTAACATCTGGGATGGAATATTAAGGTGTTTGCAATTATTCTAGGCAATGCAACTTGTAAATCTTAGAGAGTTTGCAGAGAATAACTGTCATCAAAATGAAAACAGAACAGCCAAAGTGCTACTGGACGGGGGGGACACAGAGTGGGACACAGGTCTGCTGGACTGGTGAAATTTGCTGGGTAATAATACTATCAATAAATGCATAAACATAGATGGATAGACATAACTGGATAAATAAAACCCTCCAGGATATTCTCTTAGCCAAAACCTTTTTGAAAATCCTAAGTCAGGGAAAGCCTCAAATAAAATGCTGAAAAGCCATAAAATACATTTTCAGCTAAATTGTTGCGGTGCCTCAAATGAAAAAGTTAAAGATGGCGAAACTTCTCAAAGAGCAGCAGAATTTTAAGGATTAGCTGCAAATAATCCCAGAAAAGACAGACAAGAGTAAAGCTTCATGGTAACAAACTATTTGTAAATAATAATCAACTTATTTCCTCACGCAAACCTGTCTCCTATCATGTGAAAATGGTTTTGGCTCCCATTTTTGTATTTTTCCGGTCAGCTAAGAGTAACCCATTTACAAACCCTTACTATATGCAGAATTTTTTTCTGTTAATCCAGTACAGTCTAGCTATTCTTTAAACGTTTACTGCCAGCTTTCTGTTATTTCAAACTATCCAAATCATTAGTATGGATAGAGATTAGTCAGAGGACAAAAAGGGTGGGGCAAATTGCTGTCCATGCATCCTATAGTCAAACTAATCCTGAATTATATGAATTGACTGTCAAAAATGGCAAATTTCCCATTAATACTTTGTGCTCAAATTCTAACCAGTAACAGAAGGCTGAGAATGGCTTAAAGGTCCATGACTGAACATCAGCTGGAACAGGCAAACAAACAGCTAAAATCTGGATGCCACACATTATGTTCTGTTAGTATCCAGTCATGTTTCTCTTGCTCTTATTGTAAATCTACACCCTGGTTCCTCAGTTCCAGTCCTGGAAGGCCAGTCTGTGACAGCTTGCAGACGTATCTGCTCAAACACACCAAAACCTGGCAGCTGTCTGGTGAGCTGACTAAGGTGCGTTTGCAGCACCTTACTGCAGCACCTTTGGGACTAGAACCGGGGGAACCCTGAATGTAGATCCTGTGTATATTGTATTTTGTTGTTTTTAACAAGCGATTTAGTGGCAAATGCCATCATTTTTTCACTCCAGGCCAACTATTTTAGGACAGCCTTCATTTTTATAACCAAACCAAATGACCCCATTATATGAATAGCGATTAATGGAATTCTTAATGACAGTTTAATGCCCGACACCCATGTAATTGGTTTATTATTGTTATTGTGATATTCACCCTTTCCCTATCAGTAGGCTCTACAAGAACAGAAATGCTGCTATCTTATCACTGAGCCCCCTGGGGTGTAAGACCAGACAGTCGGCCCGCATCCCAGGTCACACTGCAGAGCTTACATGTTTCCCTGGCTTTGTATGGAAGCTTTTTTTAAATAATAAACATCCAGTTTAAAGACTGCTCTTTATCCTGGGCCAGAACCTTTTTCAGGAACACTTTCTGTCAGACAGTTGTGTTTACAGTAGAAACAGTAGCCATTTTAAGCTGAACATGATTTTCTTTTAGTAACTCGGCTGTTTATTCCCTATTTTTGGAGTATACTGCAGATTTCTCACTGCAGCACAGCTGGTGGTAACGGATGGTTATTTCCTGCATTCACAGTGATCGGTGAACCCCATTGTGGCCAATCAGATTTACTCCAAAGCTAGAAATATGTGCCGTTTCACGAACATAAACATTCTAAGTGTCGGCAGCGACGCAAACGTTGCCGCCGCATGTGCTTAGCAACAGCAGCTATTTACGAAACAAATCAAGGCACCAAACATGGCTCTTCCGGTCATTGGGAAATTTGAGGTCACGACCTAGGGATTATTCTTCCTGCAAGAAACTCCGACCCATTTGATGGCACTCGAAATCCAGTGCATTCCCACAGAAAAGTAAGAATGATGCACAGCTGTCTTTGCCACAGCACAGCTAGCTTGAGAGAAAGCCATTGGTCTACCATTTGTAACGAGAATGTTATGATGATGTTGATTTTTGGGTATTTCACTGAGTGCTACTGTTGCGGCTCTGACAAGATTGGCTTGCGCAAAGCTGAATGCTAAGGGGGAACTCATTAAATGAGCACGCACATCTTACTTTCCAGGACAATCCTCACATTGTCTGGGCATCTGCCACGTTTCCCAAGTCCAGTGATCAGTCACATTTAGTGGCCATATCTCACACCGGTGTAAATTTATTCATTCTCATTATGTAAAAAGGTGATCTATTGGTGTCTGCCAATCTAATTATGTTTTGTGCAGTCGGACTACAAAAAAACAACTGAACACTTAATACCAGACCACACCCTCATCCACTGACTCTGTGCATAAATGCTGATATGGTTCTTTGCTGTAAAGAGAAGAGGAATATCAAAATCAATTTAAATTGGACTTAAAGCCAACCTATCCACATCTCACTCATGGGAAAGGCCGGTGAAGAGGGACGACAGACACAGCTTCTACTGCAATGACACATTGAGGTGACAGCTGCCTCAGTCTCAGAGGGATCTTGGTAGGGAAGGATGCTGTCTGCCCGTAAACTGGCATGAGATGCCAGCCCCCAAAAAACCCAAATCACATCCAAAAAGCTGTAGATGACAGAAAAAAGCACTTGGACACTACCGACGGATGTAGGCCTGCCCGGATACTCTCCTTCAGGTCCTCTTGTGCTCCTTGAGATGAGGCCACCATTGGAAGGCCACTGCGATTCCATTCCTCTTGGCCAACACTTAAATGGGAAGTTCTTACAGGAGCAACTGCCTCACACTGGATTGTGGGAGAATTGTCCAACCCTTTGTCCCCCATATCTGATCTCTCGCCCCCCCCCCCCAGACTGGTTCAACTAAATGCTGCATGTGACAGGCTTGTCCATGAAGACAGCTCGATCTGTCCCAGATGTGTTGTACTTCAGTAATAGCAGATGGGCTCCCTTTGAAAGACCCCAAGCAGGATAGAGTTTGATGTCTGATTTTCCAGAGTTTAACATAAAGAAACAGAGAGCAGAGAGATGATGCCAGGATATGGCAATTAAACCTGAGTTCTGTTTTGGAAGTTTTTTTTTTGTTTATTTAAGTGATATTCTACTTCTATTCAGGCATTTATAGGTTTGCTATTCTTTAAATATTTCCTCCACATTTTTTTGTAATAATATATATGTAATTGTCACAGTTTGCTGTCAAACCCCAGTTTTCTCAGACTCCACCCCCCTTTTTATGTTGTCAACAGGCAAACTCCTCAAAGTTTCCTAGAGTCGGGTGACGAGGTAACATGTTCGGCGTGAATCCGAGACTGTCCGAGTGACTCCGGAGTGTGTCACAGGTACTCTGCAAAACAGAAACGGGGAGCAGGGAAGGGGAAAGGAGGGGTCAAAAGTTCAAACGTGTTAGGGGAGGGGCGATGAGGGAGTGGCAGTGACAGGAGGGCAACAGGAGAGTGCGCCAATGAGCGGCATCAGCAGATGGGAGTGTCGGGACATGAGCAATGAGGGGATTTCGCAGGGGAGAAGAAATGGATGGAAATGAGTGGAAGGTGAGGGATTCACCACAATAGGTGTTATGGGTGAAGAGGAGACCCAAACGGGGTGGGCGGGGGGGACCAGTGATAAGAGTGCAGGTTATCACATCAAAATAAGTGAGTGTAGCAGAAGAAAGATACAGGAAACATGTGCAGGAACGATGGAGTGTTATGAGCCAAGTTTCGTACGAGTATGGTGAGGAAGAAAGGAAGAATAATGAAGGAGGAGAAAGGAACAATGAGCATGGTATAATGGCAGGAAGGGAGGAGAGAGAGAGACAGTTTTTAGTCTTGTGCCTGGTACTTGATCTGTACTTAGGTGGATTATAGGTTAATTCACCCACAAGTTTCTTTTTCAAACACTGTGCAAGGTGGCATACAGCAGGTTCAACTGCGGTTGTTTCAGTGAATGGTGTCGCAGATTGAAAAAAAAGAAAGAAAAAAAAAGAGTCGGCTGGAGATGGCTGCTGGTAGCCTCGCAACGGACAGCTGTATCTGCAGACAGAGGTCCATTTTACGATGCAAACTCATTGCATGCAGGCCTGTGATGACATCACAAAGGAATGCATCTAGCGATGTCATTGGTCGCAGGTTCCATGACAATGGCCTCTTAAAATGGATTTCAGGGCTGCAGGAACTGTTCAGTACATATAGCGCAATGCCCACTTTTTCCTCCAAATTAAAGACCATTTATATATATATATATATATATCATCTTCTACCTATTACATTACAGAGCAATTCCCTTTGACAACTGATGCACTTAAATATACGTGCACCTCATTGTAGAGTTTCCTTAGCATTCATCTACTTATATTACACAACTCACCACCTTCCAGGAAAACTAGCTCGTCCTAAAGATTACACTTTCCATTTTGTTACTTCCAGGTTGCAATAATCGTCTTACTGTTAGTGACACCTGAAGACAATACTGTACATTTCCATTCCACATTTCATACGTATTTATTTCCTATTTCAATTTTGACAAATATTCCTCAAACTTCCACAAGCATCCTACAATCAAATCCATGTTCATGTAGCCATCAGTGCTGCACCAACTTCAACCTCCTCCTCATAACATTTAAACCAAGTCCCGTGGCAGATCTGAATGTGACACTATGAAGTGTCTGACTTTAAAAGAAGATCCATAATCTGCTATATTATTTAAATTGCTATTCACATGAGACCTTTCATGGTCTCTGCATGACACTCCACAGATGTTTCTTGTAAACGCCGGCTCTCTTTTGCAGGAGCAACGGAGTGACACTTCATGCTTCTTTTACTAAACTAGGCCATTTTACGGTATTCCTTAACCATGTGGTATTCCGTAAACACTTTGCTTGTGTTTGCATACTAGGTCAAAGGATTAGCTAAGTTAGGGGACTGCAGTTTATATGCTGCATATTATATAAATTAGCATATTGCCACAACGAGCTTTGAAGCACTGACAGCATAACCGATAGTCCACCCAATCAAAAGGATTCTAGCCTCCCAGAGTAACAATGACCATATATAAGAATAAACAAGTTGAAAATAAATATCCTCTCTCCTATTTTTCCGTATTGTGGCCTAGTTTTCAAAAAGCCTGTGACATTATGTGCCGATTCTTTATAATTCTTATTATATGAACAGAGCCAAGGAAGCCAGGCAATCCTGAGCAAGTGATGTGATGAGGTCCTCAGTTGTGTGCTGGGCTGAACAGCGTTCTTCGCCTTTTTTGTAAGCTTGACGTCACAGAATGCATCCTATTGCCCGTTCCACGGAACTGAATACCAGTTGTCATCTTTGCCGTTACTGCTAATCGGATAGAGACACGAATCTGTTTTAGTCACAAGCCAAAGGAAGAGCAGCTGGCCAGAGAAAACAGGAGGTTACATCCCAGTGCTGTAACAAATCACTTTTAGGCATGCAGTTTACCCCGACACTACATCCCACGACATGGAAGACGATGCACGTTTCATATTTATGAGTCCTCTGCCAAAGCGCTGCTGCAATTTCTGAAGTCTGACAGGCAGCAGGAAATGATTGTGCTGACATATCAACTGCACTCTTCGCAATGCCATCATAAAGTGCGGCTCACGCGCTCAACAGCCCTACTGGTGGCAAAAAAAACACCCCAAAATATGGAGTATTTAAGCACATCCATGTAGTTTGAAAAGCGTTATCTGTGACAACAATCTGCTGAGGAACAAGATTATGGCTAAAGATGAAATGCCTTGTGCTGATGGACTAAAGTCAAGTCAGCTTAAGTTAGTTGGTTTCCAAGTACTGTAATAAGTTCCATCCATATTTTGGCTGATAGTGAAAAATACATGTTGCACACAGATTCCGGATTTAATAGAAATGGGTCTATCCATATAATATAAGATGCTTTGGCAAGCAGCTTGCTCTTCAGAACACCTTAAAATGTGGACCTAATGCATACAAGGCACTCTGCTGCCTTGGTCTCTTACAAATCTCCTGCCGCTGTCCATCAACAGTGTAAATTGCCTTCTGTACTGGTACATAATGAGTCCACACAAGGATAAATGTATCCATAAAAACATATTGGATTCGAAAATCCAAGGTGACTTCAGAAATGTATCTTAAAAGGAGTTTTTCATACTCAGATTACTCTGGAGTCATTGTATCATTTTGCTGTAATGCTGGTTATATTAATTTTGTTGCCTCGTAGCAATATTATCAAAATAGCTTTTTTAATTTCTACCCATTTAAGCATTATGAAATGGATACTTTCACATAAGTCATCATCCAGCACCAGGCATATGATTTTCTAGGAGTCTAACACAGGTTTTAACAATCACAATCCTTCGAACAAATTCTTCTATGAAATAACTGTACAGCACTAAAATGGTCTTTCCTCCATTTACTTAATTACAGCTGATTTTTTTATGCACTGAAATTTTACTGAAGAAAGAGGGACAGGATTGGTGACTTCTGAAGTTAATATATGAACTGGTCAGGTTTGTTTATGCTAACTCTACACTATAGGCTATGTTCTTATACAAATTCAAGTCTGAACAGCCCTAATTAAACATCCAACCAGCCAACCATCTTTCTATCTGTCAGAAAAGCGTACAAAGTACCGGGTCAGAGAGAGCCTTGTGCCTGCCCCAGGCAGCCTGCAGGAGGTTGGGATGCCTAGGAAGGGATGCCAGCTTTGCTAGACAAAGTCTCACACAATCACCAAAGACCATCTACCGACACCAGTTCATCTGAGCTGCGTGATTTCTGGGGATTGGGAGGGAACCAGTGCATACCTGCGACCATGCAAACTCCACACGGACAGCCGAGAGAGGGAATCGCGACCACAACCTAGCCACACCATCATCTCGAAAGACAGAACAAGCAAACTAACAGAAAAAATCACAAGAAGGCCAATAATTACATGATCGATTAATCTTGTCTACAGAGTACAGCAACTATTGAAAATACAGCTGGTCAAATCGCAGTTTTCTTAGCTGCTACCTACAAATGGTGGGTTTTGAATAGCTGCAGCCTGCAGAGGCCTCAAAGCCCAGAGGGGGTCCATAAGTACCCCAACATCAAACAAGAGTCAGCTGCCCCTCCCCCCATCAAAATTTTGAAAGCTTATCACAGGTGTCCTAGACCCACCTCTAATTTTCCAAAGATATTTTTTTATCGTCTCTTAAGCTTTATTCCTCATACACTATTTTCTCATTTTAGATAAGGGGATGAAAGAAAGGCTCTCTTCCTTGTGGTGCACAGCGGAACAGGATGCGGATGTAATATTACCACAGGTGATCTCTGTTATAAATGATCAGCCACAAAGTGGTATGTGACAGCTTTGGGCTCAGTGAGTACGATTCACTGGGTAATGCAGGAAACCATACACAGTCCACACACAGTAATTAGCAGGTAAAAGGACGGTCTGCATCAGATTCACTGTCCAAAGGCTCACCACTAACAGTACAAAACACTGCGGGGAGCAAAATACTAAAAAAAACATAGAAGAGGTCCCCCCTGAAAAGACTGTGTGGTGGTGGTGGGGGGGAGGG
>JAODUD010000082.1:2287038-2299611 GCA_026784285.1 Stomatorhinus walkeri
ATCTATCTATCTATCTATCTATCTATCTATCTATCTAATGTTTGTCTGTCTATCATCTATCTGTTTGTGGATCTGTCTGTTTATCTATCTATGTGTCCATCCATCCATCCCTCCATCAGATTACAGTTGTGGAAAACTATACACCTTGCACTTTGTTCCTGGAGCATTTCAGCCTTTCTGTGTCTGCAGACAACCTAAAAATAGCAGCAAAGTTCCCCGAAAGACTATCAGTCGTTTCGCTCCATGTGTGTGTCACACGTCGGCCCCAGTTTTGTTTTCTATCAGCCGGGCTCTGGGCTGCTGACGGGTTCAGCCTGATGAGCAGAACTGTGTCACAACAGCCCTGCCCTGTATCCCACAGCAATGGCAGATTTCAACCTGCTGAAAACCACAAGACCTCAATCAGTTCAGGGTTGAGGTGGGAAGTGAACATGCAGCCCTTCCCTCGGATAGAAAAAATGCCATTATATTACATACAGTTACAACCAGTGTTTCCCACTTAAACTCTACAGACATCTGCATAGACTCACCCTGCAGTGTGAGCTCTGCCGCCGCAGTGACCTGATCTCCTCCGAGAGTTAATCCCTGCAAAGCGAAGAAGTAATAAGCCTAAAAACAGAACGATAAGACAGTATGAAGCATCACAGGGCAAACGCACAACAATTAGCCAAGCTTTACAAAATGTCCTCTTGCCGTGCCTACGGCATATTTTTTCCTCAATATACATACTTACCCTGGATGTAATAAAAGAAAGATATAACAAGCATATATCCCATTTAACCTCATCGGTTCTACAGCTTTTGGATCCGACCTTGAAGGCAAGTTGAACAGCTGCCAGGGTTCGGGAGTGAGTCCAATTAAGCAGAGAAAATATTAGTAGGATGAGAATCCGAGACAAAGACGGGTTTGGGGGCATGGCTAATTGTTTTAGTCCCTGTGATGTGTTTGACCTTAATGTAACAGACTGTGTCAAATTTGATCTAAGGGTTAGGTTCCTTAAATAGGTCTAATCCAGAACAATCTACCAGAACTTTTCTCATGGAACATGATTATTAGTGCTTCAAAGAGACAGATCTTAGACATCATTCCACTTTATGAACATGATGGGTGAGTGTCACCTTATGTTTTTCGTCGGTGGGGTTCAGATCCCGTCCTCATGTGTGATGCTTGCTGTGTCCTCTCTATGTCACTGTCACCTTATGTCTGCCAGGGTGGGGTTCAAATCCCATTCTCATGTGTGATGCTTGCTGTCTCCTCTCCATGTCACTGTCACCTTATGTCTGCCAGGGTGGGGTTCAGATCCCATCCTCACGTGTCCGGTTTGCTGTGCCCTCTCGATGTCACTGTCACGTTATGTCTGTCAGGGTGTGGTTCAGATCCCGTCCTCATGTGTGGTGCTTGCTTTGTGTCCTCTCCCTGTCACATTATGTCTGTCTGGGTGGGGTTCAGATCCCATCCTCACGTGTCCGGTTTGCTGTGCCCTCTCCATGTCAGGTGGGTTTCCTCACGACCCATAAATGTGCTGAAGTTGATAATGAGTTCTGTACCCTATTAGTTATGGACTTACCATCAACTACTTACCTTAAGTTCATTTTTGAGAAGCAAAAATATGTAACGCTGAGAATTTCATTTGAATAATCCAGTTATCCAGGGGATAAAAATTAATTCCTACAGTACCCCTGCTGGACCCAGGCTACACCCAGTGATTGTGCTAAGGATATCAAAACTCTCCCTGACAAGAACATAGATATCTATATCCACAGCCAGCAAGACTATAGATAGCTGTGTGGGATTGGCTCCTGTTGAGGAAGTAGATTTGGCATAGAATGGGAAAAGGACAGCCATGAAACAGCCATTTAAATAAATCTGGTCTCTTAATGATATACTGCTATGAAAGGCTCCTTTCTGTTGCCTATATATAGGTATTCTACAGTTTAAACACTTACTGGTTAATAAAACATGCATGATTAACGATGTGATATCGATCAGTGAAAGTTGTTTTTGAAAGTATCAGTGTAACATAATGTAACCGTCAGCCCTGGACCGAAATTGAAGCCATAACTGAATGTTGTAAAAGAATAACTTGCTATAGTATCCGGCAGCATGGTCATAAGTGAAGAAATTTCCCATGGTTAAATTATTATGATTTACCACAATTCCTCCATATGTATGTTTCATTAGGTTCAATTTGAATGCCCTGTATGAGAGCCAAGATTGCTAATCATATCTGAAAACACTGATACTAGGATTTTGTAACCTCAGCTTCTAAAACGGGACATCTGGACTGGCTGTGTCAGGTGCTCTGAAGCCATCGGACCCGCTTTGCATCTCAGCGGCGTCTGACGCACCGCGGGCCGTTTCTCCAGCCCTGCGTTCACACCAAATATTTGAGAAGCTCTCTGGAGCTCTGTCAGTCACCTCCGGTGAGGTCCCGCTTGTGGATGCACGCAAAGACATCTGGCTTCTTTGTCAACATACCACCCCCTGAACAGAAGCTCACTTCCTGGCACCGAGTAGCTACACCCTAAATTCTGCACAGAAACCAATTATCGTTAAAGTCTCGTAATTCCCTTAAAAGCCTACAGATGCCAGTAGCCTTAAGTATCAGTAGCGAGTTTCCATTTGTCTTCACCTTCAGCTGAATACAGCATATCCATCTCAAGGATGCTTTCCAGAAATGTGCTCTCTTTTCTCCGTCTGACAACAAACCGCTCGACTCCCAAAGCACTCTGCGACTCCGACGGTAACTATATCTCTCCACCGTATAGGATACTTCATATTGGCTGTACCTGCAACAGGATCTCTCTCTAGTTCGACAAATTTCAGTGAGAAAGTCCTCTAAAAAATCCTTTCATGATGTCTGGCACCATCTGGAATTAGAAGTCACATGTTATGTGTGAACTCCCCAGCCCCCGAGAATCACTGACCTGCTGCCAGTTCATTGGTGTGTGCGCGTTCACTCTTCCCAAAGTGCAGAAACCAATAAAACTCTTTTATCTTTAATATCTATCATCCAAGATAGCGCAGTCCAATGTCAGTAGTTACAAAACGGACATTCACACAACCCCTAGCTTACCACGCACGGCACAGGGAACGTTCAGGGACACCAAAATAAGGATTGTGCACTAAGCCCTCAAAAAAAACAGTGTCGAGATCAATATGCCGGAACACAAATGTGAATTATTAAAAATTTACCCAAGGCCTACTTGGCTGCAATACTAATATTCGAGGAAAATGTCCAGCTTTTGTTATGTTGAAGGACTGTGTTGCAGATCAGACAGACAGGCCCTCTCATACAGGATTCAGATTTAGATGAAGAATAATGCTGGAGAGGAATCAAAACATCTCTAAAAAATGCATGACCATCTCAGGGTAAGGGGGCGTGACCTCTGGCCCCTCATGGGAGGGAGAGTCAGGTGACCGGACAGGGTTATACATATTGATCAGTTCCACTGAGACTCTCATTTTCAATAAAGTGTATACAGCGATACATGTTGTTTCACCCCTAGCAACCCAGAAACTAGCTTGATTCCAGGCCCAAGTCTCATAATTTACTCCTATGTGATTATCCCTACCTTTTAGCTCCAGTGATTCCTGTTCTTTAACTCAACTACTATCATTACTTCCTATTGGGTAGTGTAGGCCCCAAACATGCCCCCCATCTCACTCTGGAAAGGGAAAGCCTTCGAAATAAACCCATCTCTCAGAGCAATGTTACTGGTGTCGCACAATGTTGCTCACTACCTCGAACCTGACACTTACTTACAAGAAAGTAATAAACCCCCAGGTGACATCTCCGGGCCAATAAGAAAATAGTATTCACCAAAGCCATGATATAACGTCATTTACTACTCCTATATAACGCATCGTACATTAAACACCAATTTCCTGCTCACTAGATATGCTGAATGAAAGCAGGCGGTTTTATTTATCACATATATCTGCGTGTTTTAACAAGAGGAGCCTAGCTTACCAGAGCACATAAGATTCAGAAAATATGATTATTCACAAACAGACTGTATGAAACATGCAGGGTACCAAAATAAAAAGGAATAATATCCGGAAGGGATCAGCGATGCTTAAGTTAAAGCTCCAAAACCAGTTTTTAGTTCTAAAATGTCGCAGAAATCTCCTGAATCCACGTGTTGCAATATGGCTTTGTTTCTCAAGAGCGTTTAATTGCAGTCAGAGATCCACGTGCAGCCCTGGTTCCACATGGGGTCACACGACTAGGGGATCTCTGGTGGACAAAAAAAAAAAAAAAAACGCACAGAACCATTGCCTTTGTTAGCAGGCTTGGCCACCGGGGGAGGTTCAAAGTCACATGGGAGCCAGGCGCGAGACATCGGCGCTGGTCGGCACGCTTCAATGGACCTGTGAAAACCGGAGCTTGGACCTGGGGAAAAAGACCGAATGTCGCTACAAGCCGGAGAGCGGTCCAGGCCGCTCTCGGAGAGCAGCTGTTACCCACATGCAGCCCCATCTGCCGGGGCCGCGTCCTGCCCTTGCCACTAATGAGGGATGATCACAGCTACCAGGCGAGCCTTTCTTCCCGTGCCAGCGGGCCGCCAGTCATGCCCAGTCCCACAGAGAACAACCTACTCCACCGCGTGGGACGGGACACGGTCACCTGTCTCTCAAGTGGTGGCGGGCGGCATCACAGACAAACTGCACGTCCTGTTCTAGGTCCTTTTCCGGGGATTGGATCCAGTAAAGTTTTCCTGACAGAACTAGATATTTTTCATTTTACTTCTTTTTTTTTCCTCCTCCTACTTGCTCTCTGAGGCACATATGTATATTTACATCAACAACAAAAAAAATATGGAAGTTAGTTAAAAACTTAAAAACAGTAGGTTATGGATTCAAATCCAAAGAAGGAAACTGCTCAATAAGCACTTTGAGTAATATTTAAGTCAGGTGTGTGCATAGTGAATGCTAAAAATAGTTAGCTATACACCTTGCTTTTGCTGGCAAATATCCTATCTTGAGCACAAATTTAAATCAATATAGCCGAGAGTCGTGTACTTTAATGTTCATAGTGGCGGTAACATTCCGGAACCGATATAAAACTTCTTCAACGAGAACACGGAACACGGAACGTAGAATGATGTTTAGTCCAGTTTCTTTCCCTGCACTCCCCTCACCAAGGCACAAGCGCCGTGAATCATACATTTCCCTTCCAAAAGGTGGTGGCACAACGCAGTCGAACGTTTCTCTGAATCTGCGATGGTTATCACCCTTAAGCACCGCATAAAAATAACCTGGAAGTCATTTTCTCGGAGTCTAATAATGCTCCCATTTTATATTTCAAGAATAGCACAAACGGAAGCAGGGATGTTATTGTGGTTATTGAAGGTAAAATACCTTCCTGTATCCCGGTAATATGGTAATATGGATTTCAGACAGAAATAGAAAGTCAAAGATGAGAGTCACATGATGGAAATAAATTGACATTGGGCCACAAAATAAAATAATCAGCACAAAACTAAACTTAATGATACCATGTTCCCCAAGCCTTCAGATTAAACAGACCAACAATAACCACACAGTTACAGACAAATTATTTTTAATATCTCTTCACCTTAGCTTATCATCCAAAGCCATCAGCTGATTCCACTACACACTTATGGCATAAAAAATCTACTTCCTATATGCCAAACATCACTGCTTAATAATACCCATACTTACATATCGTATAAAATAAGGAGATGCATGGGTTTTACAGTCCTGAAAAGCAAAAAAAAAAAATTGCATAACAGTGCAGTGTAGTGCGTGACCTGCATGACATATTGCAAATTCATGCTTTTTTCCCTGATAACACCTCATTCCATTTACCTCCCAAGAACAGGGGATAAAAGACCTGGACAAAAGATTACACTGCAGCTTTGGCGATATGAGACTCTTATAGTGACTCCATTACTGCTTTGTTCACAGTATAAACAAAAGCTGATGTGTATTCTTATAGATACGCCTTATATTTGTAATTACATAATTCTTAAGCAAAACGCACTCTGCTTTCTGCCAGTGGGCAACAATTCCAGTTACCTTGGCTGCTTTCATTTAATTTACCCCTCTTTGTCACATGCATCTGAATATTTGCTGGGTGATTTATTGCATCAGATTCGATGTGTGTTTATAGTGGTAAAGCCAGGGCCATTACCACTGTCACATGGGGATCCCAGCACTTTGTGTGGGGATTTCATGTCCACCTGCGTCTGCAGCAACTTCTGCAGACAAAACTCTATATTCCAGCTTAACCTTGACTTCATCGTAATCCCTAATAAATCTATGACTAGATGATACTAGCTTAAAGCAGCCGCTCTTCCTGGCAGCTCTAAATATGTCAGCTCTGTATTATTTTGATATTTATAGACCAAATCTTTTTTTTAACATCTGCTCATCAGTCATAAAACATGTGTATAAGTAATAACACCTATAAATGTGACTATCCTGGCTGTCCTGAGCATTTTCAAATTATGAATTATCTCACAGAAACCATCTGGACACAATTCTATTGTTTATCAAAAGGAGCTAAAAGGTGCAAAGGAATCCCAGCTCAATGTGTGCTAAATGAAACAGCGGGAATACTACTTCATTTACTCGGTCACACCCAGATTATCTTCTCAGTTTGCTAAGTGTTTCACACATACTGCTATGTAAGTACAGTAATCCCTGTAGGTCGAAGAATGGCTTAAGAAATGCCTCTTAGGATCTAAGAAAAAAATGCATATGTGAAAAAAACCTTCAGGCCCCCTTCTGAAATCCTCTTCTAACCACTGTGTGGTCCATCCCCAGTCCAAGTCATGTTCGAACTTTGCTAGGAGCTTAACATTTTTCAAAAAAGAACAAGCAGCATTAGGCTTTGAAAGCACTTTTCTGTGCGCAAAACCTAATACATGCCTCTGGCCTACTGCTTTTCATCGCTACAGAGAAAATTCATTTGCAAAAACCTCCTTGCTGATGAAATTACTTTCATGGCACCAAGAGCAAACTACAGCACATTGTTAAATCTGTCCCCGCCAAATTGATCTCAACAGCTTGCTGCCCAGTCGTTCTGTTGGCAATGGAGCCAGAACTGTTGCTGGTATCAGAGCCGGAATGAAATGGTTGTTTTTAAGTGACGGCACATAACAGACAGGCTGTGAAAGTGTGGTGGGAGTCTAAGCTGTTGAAGGAAGAGGGGAACAGAGCAACACCACAGGAACTTATCAAAGAATATCAAAAACCATAAATGATACCAAGGAAGCATGCATGAGATTACATAATAGTTAAACTATGTTTAAATTATTGATATAATTTCCATAGTTTACTCAGTATAGAGTTATGGTGGGCATGAGGTAGGAGGCAAGATGCCAGCCCATCAAAGAGTGTGCACACACACAGACACATATAGGGGCATCAGAGGGTCACTGATACCCTGGCAGATTCCCCACCCCCGGAAAGTGCGCTCAGGGGGGACCCTATTTCTTGATTGGAAGTGGCAACCCAAGAGGGTTAACAACAGGAAAACCCCAAATCTCACATATGTTAAAAAAACTAATTTACACTTATTCTGCTCCATAAGGCAGAGATCATACTGTGCAAGCAAAAATCCGACCTTCTAGGGCACAACACATCTCAGTTCATCAGTTGGCGAGTGTCCGTCGTAAAAATCCTTTTATTAAAACGCACTGGGCAGAAAATATCATTTGGAAAGAGGCGCCGAGTCAGCTCGGATGACATTATGTACGACTTCAAATGGAGCCATATTAAATTGCGCACTGCTTTTATTTACATACAAGGTCGCCTTACGTATAAACATATAAATAAATAAGTACATAAACTTTTAAATGTGATACAATGCACGAAGTATGAATTCAATTAGCAAAACGTAAGATAAGCCTCTAACGTATATGTAACATTGGTGCTTTATTGCAGCATTACAATATGCAACGTGCGTTTTAAAAAAAAAAGCCGTTTTCTCGGTTATGTTCTTTTTCAGCTGCATTTTAGTCGGGGTCAGGGGAGAAACCCCAGCGACTGGGGTCTGCAGGACTGCAAGACGCGCACACCGCCACCTGATGGAAGCGCCCCCGCATTCAGCGCCAGAGCCGGCCTTCCGTGTGCTTCAATACAAGGAGGCTGCGGTTCAGCGCCTTCAAACCTGCAGTTTACCCAGCCTAAGCTGATTCAACAACAATAATAATAATTAATAACAACAAATAAATAAACTAAACGGGCTCGGTCGAGCTGCTCTTCTATTGTTCGCGGATCCACCGCCTCGTCACGCGGCCGCGCTCCTCCTCCCCTCCCGGCGCGCTGCTTCCTCCGAGTAGATCCGCCAAGGCAGCCGTCAGCCCCCGCTGTGCGTCCCACTGGAAAACGGCTACTGGTTATACAGCGAACCTGTATCGTAAGCGTAAGTAATAACCGCGGCGCCGTTTTTTGGATTTTATTTATCCCGGATTATAACGCGAAACAGCGGCCCGGCCAGCCGGCCGAACAGCGCCGCTCCCGTCGCAGTTGAGACCCGCGCCGGCTCTGATGCTCTCCGCGCGCTTCCGGAGCTTCGCGCGCGTCTGCACACGGCACTGCCGCGAGTGCGGGGTGCACAACTAAAAAAACCGCCGGTGGCGCTCCGTCTCCGCAGCCTGCCGTGTGTACGCGGCTTATAAACAGCGGAAGGCGGCTGCTGGCTCCGGTTTTCACGTCGATAGCATGCAGTCGGACGGTATTACGCGCGGGCGAGGCCCCTGTCCAGGCCTACGGAGTGCAGCCTGCATCCCGGCCACGGCGCACGACTAGCTGCCTGTGTTTTATTAAGCACGCGGGCCGCTCGCGGACCCGTGCGTCTGTTTCGCCCGTGTTGCTATTTAGCGCGTTAGCATGCTAATGCAAAGCACCACGAGTCGCTCAGCCGAGTCGTCCTGAATACTGCCGGCCGCCGTATATGGACGCGGAGGGGGTTTCCCCTCCTTACTGGCATTCTTTGGTTATTATGGTCAGAATGGCGAATTTAATTTAATGGGTGAATTGAATGCTAATATGCAGCATGAAGCTAATCTGGCGGGGTCCCGGTCAGGGCGGGGAGAGGCGTTGGGGGTACTTGGCCGCACTCGGGGTGGGGGCTGTCTGCTCGGCTCACCGTGTTTGTATGTTGGTTAAACATGCCCTGCAAGCCGGGAGGCTTCCTTGATGTAACCGTGGGATAAGCGTTGCCCCATGGCTGAGTTCCCCCTACACATTTGCAGCTTTCAGTTTAATCGTTTTTAAAAACCAGTGTGGCCATTAACATATGCAGTTTATGGTGTCTGGGTTTCTGGCTGCGGACGTCTAGTCTGTCCAGGACGTCTGGTTTCCAAAACAGCTATTTATTGTTGTTTTGGCTTATTGGCATACATATGGGTTGACTGCAGGTGCTAAATCAACAGTCAGGTAAAACGGAAGCAGGAACGAGGAGGAAGTGACGTGTTTGGCACGGTGTTATGTTTGTTACTTTGTAAATTCGGCTTTCTGTGTGTTCAGTCTCAGCGTGTCCGGGGATGCACCTTCTGTGTCCAGGCGGTGCCTTGGTGGAAATGTCGTTGAAGGTGATCACCCAAAGCAGTAACAGCCTTGCAAGATGTGAGAGAAGTTTCTTTAATCTTCAGCTGTGAGTTGGAGAGTTATTGGTGTAGTTGTTGGAGCCCAGTCACAACACACCTAGGTGTGATGTTTTTTAAACAAAAACGAAAAGAAAATGAGGTGAATATATGTTCTGTGAAAAAAACATTACGGTGTATATTTCTTCTTCAGGATTTTTATTATTTTTGATGAATCTGCTGTGCTTTATCCTCTGTCTGGACAAACTGATTTTTTTTTTTTGCCAGACACTGATGGTGTAGTATGTCTGGTTTGGATAGCTCCCTTCTATACTCTGTTTAATAAGGTAACAGCATCTGTTCAGAGAGCGGATTACCTCGGTTAATCAAGGTCTCCTCTGGAACAAACAGCTGAGTGTGCCTCACCCTCTCGGGCCTGGCCGTATTTCCACAATGGTGCCTTTTATGGAGAGCGTCGGCCGCATCCAGCCAGGCTTTCGGAAACGTGACGCGTCGTTTAGCAGGCGTCTGCTCCAGCATTCACGTCGACGCTTAGATGAGAGTTCAGAAAAAATATTTAATCGCGAAGTGGCGCTGCTGTTGACAAGATATGGTTAGTTGCAGGATTTATTTTATTAATCTTTTAAGTGCACGTGTTTGGCTGCTGACCAAGGCTGCGGTCTAAGTGTTTGTGTCCCTGTTAGGGGGCATCTGTGTCTGTGGTGTATTTCAGAGTAATACACATGCCGAGATTGCAGATCGATTCTGATGTGCTGTCCTGTTCCTGCAGACTATGGCTGTGATGAGACGGGCAAAGACCGAGGTCCTTTGGGTGGTCTTTCTGTTATGCTGGCTGGGATGCCACAGCGACATGGCTCCCAACTGCTCCACGGGACAGGCTGGACCCCAAGGTCAGTTCCTCTCGGCCATAAATACACAAGTGGCTGAGCAAATGCAGCGACGGCAACTGGAGGAGCTTTTCAGAAGGTACGGCGAGAATGGCACCATCTCTCTGGACGGCCTCAAGCGGCTGTTGAAGAGCGTAGGCCTCGCCCATGTCCGACAGTTGAACGTGCGCCACCGGGACCACAGCGGGCTGGGCTATGAGGAAGGTGGGAGGCAACAGCATCACCATCATGGGCATCACAGTCATCCTCCGCACCAGCACTCGGACATCGAGGAGGTGCCCCACCACCAGGGCTCTGCCGGGGGGAAGCGGGTGGCCAAATCCTCCAAAGACCCGAGGGACGAAGTGGCGCTAGGGAAGAAAACAGAGAGCTCAGATGCACGTTACAACCTCTACGTTAAGAAGGACCCGCAGGAGCTCAGTACCACACCAGTGTACACTACCAACATCCTGCTCAAATCGCAGGAGGTGCGGGCTCGGAGAAACGCTGATACCGACCGGCCCCGTGATGGTCCCCCTGCTGATGTGGAGGCCAACCCTACCTCGCCGGGCCCAGCCAGCAGTGGGCAACAGATCAGCAACCTTCTGGTCACAGGGGAGCAGTCTCTGGCTGTACCAACACATCAAGAGGTGCCTGATCTTTGGAAATCTGACGAGGAAGAGCATGACCAGGATCACGGCCACGCCCATGAGCGTCCCAAAGCTGAGGTCAGTTGTAGCATATTATTCTACAATATACAACTATACGTGCATCTTGTGGAAGTCCAAAATTGTCTAGCAGCTGACAATCCTGCGCAATAGCATTTAGACATAAGGTCAAACACTTATCATGTCTCGGTCTTCTCACGTCTGCTTGTTCTGCCTCCTGTTTTTCAGTGCTTAAATGCCACCAGGCTCCTGACGGCCCATGGAATGACGTCAGAAATGGTCCTCTCGCTCACTGACTTCGGGTACTTGTGCCCAGCCCTGCTTAATCAGATTGACTCAAAGTCCTGCATTCGGCACCAGGGGGATCACCACTGTTTAGGTAGGCGTCTCTTTGGGCATCTCTTTACTTTCACTAGTCAGCATATTTCTTTTACTAGTGACGTAAGCAAGGTTAATTACGGTTTACCTAAATCGACACATTATGTTTCAAGCATGTTTTCACCGAATTTTTACCACCTGCGCTGTACTTGCACGCCTCCTTATTGTTTGTTTATGATATTTTAAGGTCTTTTGCACTGGGAGTAATCTTTGTAATCCCACTAGACACTGAATTTTATGCCTTGGGGATCAGTAAAGGTCTCTTTCAAATATAATAAATATAAAGCGAAAATTGTGTTTTCTGTTCCAGATCACGACCATAAACATTGTCACCATTCTCACCATGAACATACCAACACCAGCCCGAAAACAACTTCAATCCACACAGGTTTGAGGAACTGCCCCTTCTCTTGCATCCTCTTTCTGTGCCCCGCCTCCCGGCTGCACCTCCTCAGCATGCCCCTGTCCTTCTGCAGAGTGGTTGGGAGGATTTGTATCCATAACCATCATCAGCTTGCTGTCTCTCCTGGGCGTGGTGCTGATACCACTGATGAATCGCATCTTCTTCAAGTTCCTCCTGAGCTTCCTGGTGGCGTTGGCCGTGGGCACGCTAAGTGGGGACGCCTTTCTGCACCTCATCCCGCACGTGAGTTCGCAGCCCAGCCCATGTAACCAGCTCCCCCGTGAGCAAAGGGGGCTTTAACCAAATCACATGACAACGCCCCTGCTTTCGCCATGCCGCACACACACAGCTATGGGTAAAAAACAATCTTCCTGGTATCAAAATCAGATCAGCTCTCGACCTTCTTCCGGGTTTGATTTGGATTTAATTTTTAAATGAAATATATACTACATGTAAAGTGATAGCATTTCTAGACATATTCTCATAACTCTGTAATATAACTGCTTTTTTTAATCATCACTTGTGCCTGTTGCTAACTTCGTTTTGCTGCTTTTGGGAGGGGGACGTCATGCACATTATAGGACCCTTGACTAAGGTCTTTAATCCCCAATGGCTCCAGGAACTAGCTGGCCTGAAGTTCTTTGGATAAAAGCATTTGCTAAATACATATAATGTTT
>JAODUD010000082.1:2308445-2322247 GCA_026784285.1 Stomatorhinus walkeri
GCTTTTACATTCCAGAGAAATAAAGGATAATTTGTCCCTTTGTAATTCCTTTGTCATTTCCCATGAATCAGCAGTGCCCTTCTTTGCATATTAATAAGAACTCGATTTGCATTGTTGTGAATGCCGGTTTTGCTGTAGCTGGCTGCCGCTACGCAGGGGTTGCACCTATGAGGCTGGGCTTGAGTGAGGCGGCGTGAGGAGCCCAGTGGCTCTGTAGTGCTGTGAGAATCTCCCTTGGCTTCCGCGCTAGCTACGGCTGAGGAGAATGGCCCGGTGTTTGGCGGTAAGCTTATACTGCATGTTACATTTTCGGACCCTGGCCCTTCCAAAGACTACAAGCATATGTCTAGGCTTTGAATGGGATAAGTGGTTAGAAGAAGGTTGGATGGATAGATGGATCTGTGGATCTGAAGCGTGCATGTGGGTTGATTTTTTTTTTTTCCCCTTCAATTTATTTTGTGTAGCATGTTCTCGCAACATTGCATTGTCTCAAAGCGCTTTACGGCATCCCCACCCAAAAGCCCCCAGTGAGTAAGCCAGATGCGACAGTGGCAAGGAAAAACTCCCTAGAAGGAAGAAACCTTGGGAGGAACCAGACTCAAAGGGGGAGCCCATCCTCCAGGGGCCGGCAGGGAAAGTCCCAATTCACGTTTTTCATTCTTGCAGGTGACACACCTTCCCTTCATATCTACATTCATTTTCTTGGTGGCCAGATAAAAGCTCAAAATATGTATTAGGCCTTTACAGCACGAATGACACAAGCCCCCCAACCACAGTGCAGAATGCGAATTTCGACATGAGCTCATAGTTTTTTTGTTTTTTTTTTTCTAAATCAACCCAAAATGAAAATACTTTCAGTTGTCGTGTGAATGAACTGATTTTTGCCGCATTAGAGAACAAATTGCCTGTAACGAAAATCACCTGTGTAGCTACGGAGAAGTCGTGCATTTTATATAGTGTAAAAATCATACAAAATCTTAAATAAGCAGGTACATATTCATTTCAGTAGACATAATGGAAATGCGTTTTATCTTCAGCAGGATGAGTCTTGTACAGTGAGAGTATATATTTAGCTCATCAAGGGACTAGTTCTGTGGTTGCTATGTTAGTCTGACAATCACATCATATCTATACTATGGAATAACACCGAAATAACTGATATATGAATAAAGTAGCGTTCCTGTAAATCATGAGCGGAAGAATAAAAGGAAGTGAACTGAAGAGTCGGACTGAAGGTTCTGGCTGACGAGGGCGGTGTCTGTTAGAGGTGAGGTCACTGTAGCTAGATGAGGCCGAGACAGTTCCTTAGGCAGACCAGGGCTGCCTCATGCTCCTTCTGCTCTTTCTCCAGCCTCTCTTTGGTGGCCTGTAGACTCTGGGGAGCACAAGCACGGCAACGACAGGCATTAGCACCGGACACCCGTGAGGTCCTGGATCTCAGAGCAAACAGGAAGCAGGATGTCTATTACAGTAGCCTCCCGGTTTTTGCGTACATGTAAGTACATTACATGCGATGGGGAGTCGATGTCCTTAGAAGGCTTAGATTGTATTTGGAGATATTTCCTGAACATCTTCACTTGAATGGCTGTACAAATGCAACTTATTTCACATCTGAAGAGCCAGAAAATTATTATCGATTACCTGTTTTCGAGTGTTCAATTTTTTTGCAATTAAACTCAATTCATTGTTTTTCTCCTTCAACACCCTGAGTTGTTCTTGAAGTATGTTTTCTTCAAATGTTCTCTCTTCAAAGTGAGCAATGAAATGAATTAAAATCACCCACCCCTGTATACTTTCAAGTAGACATCATTACGTGAATATTAAGAATATTGACATTTAAAATGCTGCAAATAAAATCAGTATGTTTCCTGCCAGGCATAAAATATTCACTGTCATTTGCCTGAATGAGGTTAGAATGCAAAATGGACGCAGTAGGTCACGTTACCTTCAGCGTAGCCTCTGTAAGTCTCCAGGATCTCTTCAATGCCCTGCCACTGAGGTTTCCACCTTTTCTCATGGTCTGGGGACATTTCCATAGACTCTTCACTTGAGAAGCCAGTGGAACCCAGATCCTGAACCTCACCTCGATTTTGACCTTCAAACTCGGGCAAATCGCACGCAGGTTTCGTGTGATTCTCTGTTGGGGGAGAAGATAGGATTCCATGGTTTTAATGCTAAGAACATCTGACATGACAGTATTACTACAGCTTCACCATGAAAAGGTGGTTAGAGTTCCGTGGGTTAAAAGGAAAACCTCATCATCAAATAATGTTGATTTTTTTTAAGCATAACAAACTTCTTGTAGGAGGCCAAATGAAGAGCAAATTTCCAAAACTGACTCAGTCCATTTTTTTTTTGTTTTTAGGGTAAGACCGCCCACCAGTGACCTAAAGTCATCCTCATTCGTTAGAGTATCGGGGACAAAAATTCATTCGTTGCATATCCTGTGGACTGAGTGAGCTTTAGAAATTTGCTCCTCAGATGCATGGGCCATACTGTTCTATGGATGTTTTTGAAGCTTGGATCATTCTACTGAGAAGCATAGGGGGGACCAAACTGCTCTATGAATGTCTTTGAAGCTTGGATCATTCCACTGAGAAGCATAGGGGGGTGTCCACCACTTATTACAATCTGATGGATGGGAGGATTCTACAGCCCCATGACATCATTGAGGTCTCGTGCTATAAAATCTTCATTATACCTCTACACTCAGGATAGGGCTGAGGCGTCAGGTCGAGCAGAGTGGAATGAGGGTTCTCTGTCTCGCTCCCACCCAGGAGGGTTACACCCAGGATGCTGTTTTGGGCTGAAGCTGGAGAGGGTGCAGTTGATCTCCTCTTCAGGGTGACAGATTGAAGAGAATCATCCGCTTCTTCAGACAGTTGTCTCCTCGTGTTTTGTGGAGGTTTTATCTTCACCGCCCCTAGTGACTGGATATGCCCCAGCGTGCAGATTCATTACTGACCATTTTCATTCATAAATCTCAGAGATGCATTTAAAACTCTTCAGAATGTTATGACACCACTTGGCAGTAACACATCTACAATTTGCAAACATCTGTCTGGATGAGGTAATCACCTCACAATGAAACAAACAGAAGGTCATTTTTAAATGGTGTGTACCACAGGAGTCAAACTCCAGTCCTGGGGGACCGGAGACCTGCACATTTTTGGGATTTCCCTCGTTGAACACCCGACTCAGCTCCTTGCACCTCCTCCTTGTGCTAATTGCCACACAGCTCTTGAGCTGAATCATTTGTGATGGAACAGGGAAAGAACTAAGCTACACAGGGCTCCGGCCCCCCAGGACTGGAGTTTGGTACCCCTAGAGTGTACATTGAAAGACGTAGGTATAGATACACACCTCATGTTGAGCCGCGCTGAAGAATTCTTTATTGCCATGTACAGAAATGTATGCTGGGGACACAGAGGATCCTGCTCTGTCCATCGTTGTTTTGGGTTTTTCTTGAGCCGAATTTTCACCTACGTGAATGAATACAAATTAGCTAATTTAAATTGTTTTTGAAGAACCTCTGAAGAGCAGTTCTGTTGTTCGCCTTCAGATCTGTCTCACTCACTTCTTTCGATGGACAGCTGAAGCATCTCTTCTGCCTTCTTGGTGTCAGCAATGCACCAGTTCAAAGTCTTCGTGTCAAACGCTGGTTCTAGCCTCCCTGGCGCCGCGACATTGTGTTTCGCTCCACCCTGAGACGGAGCTCTGTGTGTATTAAGGTCTTCCTTTTGCAGTCCCTCCTTCACGCCAACACCTGCCTCACACATAGCCTTTAATGCTTCGTATTTGGCTAGAGGAACCTGCATTAAAAGCAGGTTGGGCATGGAAATGGACCGTACCACCCTATGACCCTGTCCGGGGCTGGGTCCAACTCTCGGTGGCACTGGTACCCTTTCCTCCACCTGTCCATGTTGAGGAATGGGCGCCTCCTGGTGGAAGCGAGGGTCCTGGCATCGAATGGTACAGATGCTCATTTGCTTATGTCCATCCCTATACATATTCTGCTGGTACCTCGGACTGAGGTCTAATGCCTTTAATGAATGCAGTGGCTTTGGACTTCTCTGGCAGTTCCCAGAATCCACTTGGGCTGAGCTAATAAAAACATACAAAGTACAAACATGGTTCTGCTTGTTACTGTCAATATCCGGCATGTCCCTTCCCTGCAAATTCTACTACCAAGGCAGGTTTTTCAGCAGAGTGAAAGACACATTTGAGGGGAATAAAAGTTCAGTGCAAGCAGGAAGAACTTCTAAACATAGCTGGACAGGAACACAAAAGCTTTTTAATCTCATCAAAGGCATAAAAACCAATATTGACCAGGAAAGTGAACAAGCCATCGAGTTGAGTGTGAAGACGCTTTGTAAAGAAAATGTGGAGCAGAGGGAGCTTTGTAATGTCTGACAATAGCTTATTGTGCCTAAGTGAGGTGTAGTCAGTGTGAGAATAGAGAAACCATACATAATGGAGGATTTGAAACCCATGGAAGGCAAACGAAACTAACCATGTTTCACTGTCTTTTCTGCTGAAACCATTCCAGAGTTTTGCTTCTACTCGTTGTGGATTTTGGGAACGCATATGTTCCTTAATGAGATGAAGGGGTTTTTCTGGAATGAAGAGGCCCTTGCGTTCAGTTGTGATGGTTCTATGGAATCTTCTCCCTGAGGAAAACATGGAAGGCAAACCCTTTAAGAGGCTTAGAATACGTTTTACCAAAATACCAAAGAATACCAAAACTGTAGGCTAGGGGGTCAACTGATAGACAAGAGGGCCATATGCTATACATTTAGATGAAAATATCAAGGATGTTCATCTGTAGCTACTAAAATGGTGTTCTTACCCTTTTGTGTCTCTTGTGGAGACATCCTTGACCTTGAGCTCAAGTCCTGAAAATCCATAATGAAATTTATCAAAGCCACATATTTCAGCCACGTCTGTTGGAACAGAAGCCTTTCAGTGAAGCTCTGCTCACCATCATGTCTTTGTGCTGCTTGTCCTCCTCGAGGCTGGGGGCTTTGCCCAAGGCGACCCTCCGCCTCCTCCTCTCTTTCTTCTGGGGAAACCCCAGCTCTATATCAGCAACGGACCTGCTCTCCACACACTTATGGTTTGCAATCGTCTCCTTAATCCTCCTGCAGCGAGCGAGGAAAATGCGTCTCTGGTGGCACTTAACATGAACTCCATGTGAACAGGGGAAGTCAGCCATGCAGCCATTAAAAGACTGTCTGGATAAATTTATTCAAAACCTTTGAGGTCTCTAATACCGACATGGCATTCGCTACCCAACCCACGCTCAACCAACCGCAGTTTGCCACTACAGAATGAATCACAGAAGGTGTACAGTTCTGTTAGATATAATTAAATCAGTGAATGAGAAAAAAAAGACTCCCCACCTTCTGCCAGCATCGCTGTCTCGGTGCCCAGCCTTGCGGGTTGGCGGCCTGGCAGTGATGGGGTCCGCAGGCAGGGGGTGGAACGAGTGCAGAGGAGAAAATGCACTCAGCTCCGAAGTCTGAAGAGGCACCTTCTTGTATGTTGGACAGGACGTGTCAAACCTGTTCATGTGAGGGGCAAGCGATAGACAGCCTTCAGTCAACGTAAACCGGGCCATGTCTACAGGGACACCAATGGATCGCAGCCCTGACCTAAGCTAAATCACCCTAGCTGCGAGGGGGTGACATCATCCATCTGTCCATCTTCCGAGCGTTTATTCTGAGCAAGGTCGTGAAGGGGCTGAATTCAGTTTTCTTTATTTCACTAGCAGCGTTGTTGTTTCAAAGACACGTGTGCAGGCAGCATGATTCAGGCATAGTAGGCAATTTGCGGCTGTTCCCCCAGGACACATTGTCTAAGGTCTCCTCCACACCAGGGGTGATCATAGGATTTTTTAAACTAGTGATTAATTTATATAGAGGGGTCAACCTTATCATTAGCCAATGGTATGTTTTGAATCTGTGAGTGACAGGGGAGGGAGCCAATCAGCATTCAGCGGGGGGGCAATTCCTCTGTGGCCTCGCCCCTGTATACACCCGAGCCCCCAGCTAATGAACCACACTCACCTGTAAAACAATGGCTGAATAGGGACGTCAGGAAGGTAAGCAGGGTAGTGATGAGAAGGCGACATCATGGCTGAGTCGGTAAATGCACCAAGGTACCCAGGCAGTGGACAGAGTACATTTCTGTGGGGGCTTGGACTGGAGTCTGTTTGATGAGTGTTGTTGGGTAGCCTTTACAATATAAAGAAAAAGACCTCATATGTACTCCAACATGGCTTACAGGAGCAATGATCTCAGCCTATTGGTGAAGCTGATCGAGTGATAGTTGTTTTATTGGCCGAAGGGGAACTTGGAATCGAGCCTCCTTCTCGTGGGAAGAGGCAGGCAGGAAATGAAAAAAAAATGCAGAAAATAATGCGACATTTTAAGCTTGAAATAATAGAACTTCCAGGGTTAGGAAGACAAAGATGTTACTACTTTCCAGGAGAAATCCAACACCACTGCTATTACAAATATTACGGGGATTTCAGTGACCTATTGTTTTGAGGCGATCTCCATGGATACCAGGCTGAGCCAGAAATGAAAATACTGTAAGACGTTTCCGCGTTTGCAGCCCCAGTGCTGCCTACTGTTGAACTGCATTGCCTGGGCCCATCAATCCATAGTCTATTTGTAAATATTCTTTAGATAAAAAATAATCAGACCACCATCACCAGCTTGACCGTTTGCTGTGCTTAGCCACAGTCTATTCTGGGTTTGCACGGGGATCCACTATTGAAATGACAGAACTTTCGCAAAAGCTCCTCAACAGTCCCCCGAATGCTAATTACGGCAAAACCACAGGGTGACCAAATCCGATAGAAGGGAAGTGAGTTCATTGTTAAGAAAACTTATCCTAATGTTTGTTTGAGTAATTTATTGTAAGAAGATTTAATCATTTGCTTGCAGCCCATTCTCTAGTGTTCATCACCATTTATTGTTTTTTTTTATGAATTTAATGTTGTGAGGATTTTGCTCTTGTGCATCAACTTAATCAGCATTGACCTGTGAAAATGTTAAAGGCATTTTTGAGTTTTAACACTCTGATTCTTCCACTGGACTGAGATGTGAGAGATGATGGAAGACAGACCCAGAAATCAGCAGGGGGCTGAGGATAAGACCCTCCCCTTTCCATTCATCCCGCCAGAGTACGTCATTTCATCGTTAGTGCTTAAGTAGCTATCCGGCTATGTGGGCGGGGCCCAGAAGCCCGTCTGCCACATGATTAGCTTGTTGACCAATGGGATGCCTACCTTTGTGGAGATAGTTCTATGTTGGCCACCGGGTCCCTCTGGAAATAGTAGCCTCCCATGGGAGGGGCGACGGCAGAGGGAGGGAGAAAGCCAAACGAGGGGCGTATTGAGAAAGTCTGCATGTGATAGGCAGAGGAAAGCATCCAATCAGATCCTGCTTTTGTCAAAAAACGTTACATTATGTCTCGTCTACAGTGATCATTAGCCGTGAAGATCAGAATGCTGGGAATAAGCTTGTGGTGTTCTTGCGGTATTTGAATAAATGAAAATGGAAATAAAAGAATGGAAAGAGGCATGATGATGGCAAAAAAAATGAATAATATCTGACCTGTGTGCTTTCTGACTCCCATGGATCGGGGGCGAGAGCCGACGGCAACACGGTCACCATGGGTACACTCCGTCCCAGCGGCAGGAGCTCTGAGAACGGCTTGCTGGATCCCCTTCCAGGTCGCATGGACTCTCTGGCTGTGGACTGGACCTCCCATCTACCATATGTTGAATCTGCATCATCAGCATTGGAAAAACTCAACGTGTGTTTGCTGCAACAAACCTACAAGTCTTATAGTGTGTGCGCTGTTTGCATGTATCTTGTTTCACTTGAACCTTTGGGGTTGTTCTCCGGTTTGGTCAGGGTCCTCATATCTGTCACAATCCCATCCAGGCTCTGGGCCAGCACACCAGGCATGGGTTGGAGCAGTGACACACCCCTGTGGGAGTAATGGGGGATGAGGGGGGACCCACTCGTCGTGCTCCTCATAGTAGGTACCACAGTCCCCAGGGCCCTGGACTCCAGACTGCGCCCTGCTGGTATTTCAATAATTAGTCCCATTACATGCATACCATACACATTCTTAGTATGATCCAAATTGACATACAAGAAGAGGAACAACACATTGAAAAACAAATTCTGGTTTAATTTTCTTCTTCTTTCATCCCTAACTGATTACTGTCTTGGTCTCGCACACCCTTTCAAATCGCACTCCCCGCACATCCCTCGGGGGGGGGGGGGGGCAAGTCCCCCGCGTTTCCAGCCCTCTAAAGCTCTGTGCTGCGAGTGCAGATGGAGAGGGATTGAGGACCCACACTGGGGTCACCCCCATCCAACCCGGAGGACCCAGCAACCTCCGTCTGCAGCTGCAAGAGCTGGATTGGCCATCTGGCATACCGGGGCGTTTTCCCAGTGGGCTGATGGGTTCGTCGGCTGGTAAAATTAATCGTGGGACCTCCCCACCTCTTAAAAAGTCATCAAAATTTCATGTAGGTCATCCCCAAAGTCCAGGGCCAATTTTGAGTCCCAGTCCAAGCCCTGACAGTGAACAGAAGCCCCTGTGAGCTGAATCCAGACCACAGAAGAAGCTCGCTTTCCCTTCTGCATTTCTCATGTTTCTTGACAAATACCAACGTTCAAAGTGCCTTTTTCGTTTAAGGAGCGGACTGGGAGCCGACCGGCTGACACAACCTTGCCGGTCCCTCTGAGGAAATACGTGAACTCAGCAAAAGAAGAGTTCTGGAGCGGGAGTGCACTGGGGGGCATGTTTGTGCCGTGAGCTCTAAGGCAAGCTGAGAGGAGCTTTTGTTAATTTGTGGAAGGCATGCGGTGGAGATATTGCGACGCGACAGCCAGAAGTCACAGATGTGTGAAAGCTGTGTCGCCATGAAGCTGAGGGCTCGATCCCGCCGTTGCACTAACCTTTCTTGTCACGCTGTTGCTGCAGGTTCTTCAGCTTCCTCTGCAGGTGCATGACCGTGTGGCTGGATGCCATCGGGACGCCTCAGCTCCCGTCCGCTGGTCCGTACCTGACCCCCGGGGAGGGGGGGAGGTTTGGCAAGAGTCTGCGTCAACGGGGTGTGCCGTCGCTTCTTGCCGTCTGATCTACGCGTGTCTGCCTGCACACGAGTCACTTCCTCCTCCAGTCCCTGCGTGCAGAACCAACCCCCATGGCCAAGGGCCTCCACTGCTGTGGGCTGCCGTTCTGACAAGCTGTGATCTCTGGAAGTCTCTGCTAACAGGAAGTGGGCTGCTGTATACGGCTCGTCGAAAAACCACCAAACATAACTGTCACACGATGTCAGGAGCACTTTCACGAAGATTAACCTCTTCCTAGAAGGACCTTTCGAATTTTAAACACTGAAAGGTCTCCAGACTGTCCTGGAATGTGACATGATCTGGGATATGAAGTACTGGGCAGTGAGTTCTGGAGAGATCAGTCTTCAAATGCAATTCCTCCTGTTGATCATAGCTGTGGTTCAGTTGGTGATGTGACAGGAAGTTGTAGTATGTGTTAAATTGGTTTTACGTCTGATTTTAGAGGAGATTAGAAGTCTTTAATAAATGAGCAGATAATACCACTAAGGCAAGAATCCGAATGGCAAGTGACGGCTCAACTTATAAAGACACCTGTACTTAAAAAAAAACAGCAAAACACAGAACTAAGAAATGGATGCCTTAGGAACTGTGAGTGTTGCTGTGCAATTCAGTTCTTCTCTGGTGCAAATATGCTCAGGAATCCAGCTTTTGAGTCAGGAAGCAGTCAGCCCACACCCCCTCCCCATCCCTCCCCCGGGTGCAAGTGAAGTGTAAAATGATGAGGCTAAAAGTGAATTATGGACTGGCCAACATCAAGGAGGCAAGAGAGCTCGTGTGGAACATCGGCAGAAGTTCATTAATTACATAATAAACCAGCTAAGAAATAGTACTACAAAGATCTTGGCAACCACACTGGTCAAGTTCTACTCAAACCTGAATACAGATACTGACATTATCCCAGCACAGACACGTCCCCTCACTTAGAACAGGACACCTCTGCACATATAAATCAGGGGTTCTGCTCCATAAATGTAAAAAAAACAACGTATTTTTTTCTCTCACATGACCAGCCACATAAATAGAAACTATACGTCTGTCTGTATTTTTTCACTACTTTGTGGTCATCGTATTTAAATTCAGCAGCCAAGTGGGTGTCGCGTTTCGTTCCAATGTCAAGGTAAAGACGGGACGGAAAAACTCCGTTACGTTTCAGTTTAACTTGAGAAAAAACAAACACTCTTAATGAGCAGCTGCCACGCTGGGGGGACAATAAAGAATATAAGAACACTGAAGAACACAGGACTGAGATCACAGCCACCAATGCCTAAAATTTTTCTGAGGTTTCCTCTCTCGCGAAAGCACGCATTCAGACACAAAACCACGCGTGCGTATTTTCTTATCTGGGTGCTGTCATTACCTCTGATCTAAATGCGGCTGGGTTTGTGTCTGTCTCCTTTCATGTTATTTTAGACGCCGTTGACACAAACATTTCCTGTTCCTTCTCTACTCACTACCTCAATCCGCCGGATTAGTGGTCATACTGACTTCATTTACAAAAACCTGGACGCTGTCTCCGGCTCCCAGTCCGTCGAAGAATCTGGTGGCGCGTTGCTGGAAGGGAAAGGATCGATTAACCTATCGCTAAATTCTCTATAATTTCGCTACTCGGTACTGAAAGTAACACAAGGCATATGGGGGAAATGTGTGATTATTTCAGTTTCTAAGAGAGACCACTCCAGCAGAAGATTTAGACTACAGTATTTGTGTATTGAAAGTATAACCCAGTATATCATTTGCCTACAAGATCTCTAGAGTTTGACTCAAGAGAATAGAGTTATGATGGGATGGATTGGTGGTGATGCTGGTGGTGGTGGGGGTTGGGTGGACATTAAAAAAAAGGAATGTGTTTTGGCTGATTCTCCATCAGCTATGTACAGCATGGTGCAGTACATTCTGGATGGGATGCCAGGACATTACAGGATACATAAATATACTTTAAAAGCATTAAGCCAAGTTTTTAGTTTTGTAAGAAAGCAAAGCCCCTGGAGGATATCTCCCCCCTGACACACGTACAATCCGGTCTGGCGTCACGCATTATCGCGTACAACACCCCCATCCGGCAAAGCAAAACGGAGAACGTGACTTAGTGAGCTGGCAATCAAGCGTCCGGGCCGCCGCTGCTCTGGCGGAGCACTGCGCAGAGACAACGGCGTCTGCCTGCTTATCTGCTCAGAGCAAAGGAATGACTGCCGATAACGAGGGGATGTAGGAGTGATGTTAGTACAAATCTCAGACGCTTGCTGGAGAACTGTGTCTACAATTGTACAATAATATAAAGAAATTATCCAAACACAAGGAACACAAACTATGTGTGTGTGTGTGGGGGGGGTATTTACTACATTACACACAAGAAAATGTCCACACAATTTCTTTGGTTACTTATGGTTAAGTTTAAGGCTAGGTAGGGGTTAAGGTTGTCGTAGTTGGATTAGGGTTTTTCCCATATAAATAAACGGAAAGTCCCCACAAAGACAGGAATACAAATGTGTGCGTGTGTGTGTGTGCAGATTACTTAGGTGGTGAAAAAGGATTCACTGATCTTGACTTTGCCGACGATGCTGTGATCTTCGTGAAGTCAATGGAGCCTCTGCTCAGGGCTCTCGAGAGACTGAGAGAGGAGTCTGAAGATCTGGGCTTGTGAGTGTCCTGGATAAAAAGCAAGATCCAAGCCTCAATGACCTCTAAAGCAAAGCCATCAGCGGGGAGAAAGTCGACCTCTGGTGACTCTTCCTATGTAAGTCAGTGAAGTGAAGTGAGAGTCATTAGCTGTCATTGTTGACACACCACAGTGCACAACAATGAAACGTGTCCTCTGCATTTAACTCTTATGAGACCCAGTGCTACAGCAAGGGGCAGCTAATTCAGCACCCAGGGATCAGTGCTGGGGGGAGGTACCTTGCTCAGGACCCCTCAGTGGTACATCGCCGATCGAGGATTTGAACCAGCAATTTTTTGATTACAAGTGGAATGGGAAATGGATTTGGGAGAGCATGGGGGGGGGTCATGAGGTCACTGGAAAGGGGTGTATGACGCTCCCGATATCTTTGCAAGAGGATGAAGGTCCAAGTATTTAGAGTCCTGGTGCTCCCTGCTTTGCTGTATGGCTGTGAGACATGGACACTATCCAGTGAGCTGAGATAAAGAGTGGACTCCTTTGGAACTGATGAGAATTCATGGGTATCGCTGGTTTGACTTTGTGTAGAATGACCGGTTGCTAGAGGAGTCCCGATTGAGGCGAATTACCTGCATTGTGGGGGAGCGTCAGTTACGGGACTATGGCCTCATATGGGGGGGTCGCCTACCACTACGCTAACCACGTTGTAGAAACTTGCCTGTGAAAAAAAAAACTAATAATAGTCATTACCAAGCACAGGCAAACTAGCCAGCTGCCCATGATCAGCAGGCGAAATTTACAGTCCTCTCTAGGGCCCCTGAAAAGTTAAGTCCGGCTTGTATAGATCAGCAGAGAAATCCAACTCCCCGTCTTCCACCCCCGCGTCATTATGTGTGCATAGAAAAGGGGGAAATGTTTGAAATACCCTTTCAACCAACAAAGGACGTATGTGCGGGTATTGAACACTAGATGGCAGTGTGCGCTGGTAGTACCTACGACTTCAAAAATTAAGGCTCACAGTGTATTGCTTTCTTTGTTTAATTTTCTCTGAGGGACAGATATGATGCCCATATGGTGCTTTTGCCAGTTATTTGGAGATTTTGGCAGTGCAATGTCGAGTTTTCACCCCTTCGTTATTAATTACAACAATTCAGGAGATGTGTGGGTGACTTCCAAAATAATGAATACGTGATCTAATCCAGGCGCTTCTGAGCATGGCGTGGTTCCGGAGTTAATTAAATAATTAACGGTTTGGAGTCCCGGTTAAAAAGCCAGTTACTTTCCCTTCCTGTGAGTATGAAAACGGGGGTGATGTGCCTCGGATGACAGGTATGCCAGGCGGACCTTGCAGCATGTGGACGCTTTCTTGGGAAGCGGTGCCTGCCCACTATGACCTGTGCATGTGCCGCCTAATGGTAAAACATAATCATTTAGGAACAACTGTAGGCGAAAAACCACTTTCCTCGCCCTTGATGTCTGCACATTATTTTGAATCGTAAAACACGGAATCCGATTTCAGTCTTAAATGTGGACATGAAGTGGCATGAAGTACAAATCGCCCGTGACAGGGCTGGGCACCGACCCCTTTTAGCATGTTGAATACCTTTAGAATACCTTCAATGCCTCTTCAAGACGGGCTTCAATCCCTAATGCTTATTTTTAAATTGCATTTTGCGTAGTCGTGACCAGTTCCATTGTGTCAAAACAATTTTTGTTGATTAATCGTCTCTTTCGTAACAGTTGACGATAGTGGACTATCGAAGGCTAAAAGTATAATCTGAAAATACAACTGAAATGTTTTCAAAAATGCTGATCACCATAATTACTATAGAGAAGCTGAAACCACGTTTAGCTCCCGATGTCCCTGCGGCTTTTTGTAATCGGTGAATCTAAGGATTTTTCATAAATATAGCGTGAGAAAGTTGTTGCTCCCTTAACATTTAATGCCAACGTTTTTTCCCAATTCTCACAATTTCTCAGGTTACAGAAACGGAAGATTTCTGTTTTTCCTATAGTCAGCCCCC